>OZ022578.1:20796436-20836436 GCA_963669155.1 Arbacia lixula | reverse complement strand
TAAAGAGTTAATAAACAGATCTGCATTGCTTCCGCTTCACAACACGCATTTTCCGTAACGTCTTTACAACAGCATTGACTTTACCGAATGACGGAAGACTGTATAATATGACATAATATTGCCAAAGAGGCTACCGTCGCTTCTCTATCATGCCTATTGGCGTAATATCATCTTTGACGCTCGTCTCGCTTTGCCTTTATACAGAGGCTAATTCAATTGTTTTTGCATTCTAAACAAAACATGATATGTATAATTTCTATCCTGGTGACGATATACATTGTGCACTAAGAATAGTCGCATTAGGCATGTTAGGACGTGCATAGGAGACTGATCATTGGACAGCACCAGAATGTATATCGTTATAAATACACCATACAGGAGATTGATTTAGATTCTGTGCGATGATCTGAAAGGACATTTAACCCTATGTGCGCCAGATTAGCTGCTCCTCAATGGGATTCGTGTACAGTGTATATTATTTGTGAAAAGGGCACGTGTGACACACAAAGGGTTAAACAGAGACGGAGGAGAGAGAACGAGACGGAAAGAAAAGAGAAAAGAAGACATGTCAAGCAGAAATAGAGACAGACAGACAGACAGACAGAGGGAGACTGATAGAAATAGACAGATTGATAGATAGAGACTTGCATAGTCGGAGATAGGTAGAGCATATAGATAGGAATAGAGAGAAAGTGGGTGAGAAGGGAGAGAGAGACACTGAGGGAGAGGGGAGGGGGTGCAGGGAGGTGGCGGGGGGGGGGGGAAGAGAGGGAGGGGTGGATATGGGAGAGGAAAGAAGAAAAATAAGAAAAGAGCATTGTGATGACTATATTAATTATAATGTACGATGACATGCGACATTGATATGAAATATACCATTAAAAGAAAATGTAATTACGCGATTGATATCTTTTATATTGTGTTACAAACATACATCAAGTTAATTTAGAAATAAAGACAATTTTGATATGTGCTATTGCTTAAAACCATGTATTTTTTTTTTGAAGGAATAAGAATAAAATGAAGGCGGTGTGTGTGTGTGTGTGTGGGGGGGGGGGGGTTAAGATATTTATTCAATTTGTAATTGATTTATTTTAAATCTGCATTTTATTTCGTTATGTTATTTATTTCAGATATGAAGTCTGTGTGTGTGTTATATATGTATTGGATGTATAAAATAAAGAATACTCTAAAACAAAAATATACATGTATAGGCCTACAGTACCTACAAAGTAATTCATGTGACGAAACAAATACTTTTATAATCAAATTTCCCCCGCTTGTAATAAAAAGAACACCAACCAAATGATAATACACTTGTATATCATTCAGAATCCATTTTTGTAGTTCTTGCTTGGCAATACTCATTGTTATCATAAATAATTGTGTATGAATTTATGACTGGACATTAATCTTGTATTCCGGCAATAGAGGGCACTGTAATGGCATTTCCTTTTGTTTGAGCAGATACCTTTGTCATGATTTCGTCTGGGTAAATTGATATGCCATCCACAATTATTAACTTATCATTGTGTCATCCGCAACCACAATTTGATGATGATCCTCGTGTCCCAAAATATCTCAGACAGTGTCAATTACGATTTGACCGTGTGAGACCAAATATATAATATCAATTAAATGACATACATTTTAATTTCGTCCTTGACGGTATGGCGCTCATGCTCTAGTTATTATGAGCATGATACGCTATGCTCGCCGTAACGGCGCATTTGCAGAACTAGTACTTAAGTTTGTATTAGCCTGACTTCAAGTTTTAAGGGCATTTATAATCCGAATTAGTAACCTGTCTGGTTGAATTAAACTAATAAACTCTCCAGTTCTTCTACGGACTGGGAAGCCTGACTGGAGGACAAGACATAGTAGTCTCGTTAGTTACTAGTACTAGACCCGAATACAAACTTGTGAACCTAAGTATGGAATAAACATGTTGAAAAGCCTTGAAGCCAGGCCAGGGAGCACAATTATAGTATTTGGAGGATAGTGATTGGCGGGAGGTGGGGAGAAAGACGGGCAACAAGGTGAAGCGAGAACACTGCACTTTTCAGTACATAGCCTAATCATTGGCAAGTCAATATTTCTTTATCACATTTCAGGAATTTGGAACTGGCCGGGGGCTGCGTAATGCTCCCCACTTTTAGTAGTCATTCTAAAGATCATGTGTGTTAGTTCATTCCTCTTCTTGTTAGACAACTCCTCGGCACGTGCAATTTGTCTCTTCATATGTGTTTCACTCACCTTATACTCATCAGTCATAGACATTAACCATAAGTTATAAGTTATAAGAAATGAAATGTTACGAAATGACTATTTTGCCCAAAGACTCACTTTTACGCATCACCATTAACATGCAATACAAAATTGAGTACCGCGTTCACCCTCGTATTCTTGTCTAAAGAAAAAAAAAAAACATTCTTCTCAACAGAACTCTCCTTCGTTCATCATTCTTTTCACGGTAGACCTATATACAATTACCAATTCCTAAATTCTTTTTGGAACAGTCTAGGAAAATCTTCATTAAACATGTTAAAGTACATGGAAACCTATATCTCGGTGAATTGAAATCTACAAAAAAGAGGGAAAATAATGACAGTATAAAAATTATCACCCTTTTTCCAGTCACTGTTCAACCTTCTCTCTCCCTCTCTGTCTCTCTCAATTTCTCTCTCTTTCTCTCTCTCTCTCTCCCTCTCTCTCTCTCCCTCTCTCTCTCTCTTTCTTCCTCTTTTGTCCTACCCTTTCCTTTTCCTTTTCTCGTACTCTTTTCCTCCACCCATCTCCCCCCCCCCCCACTCTCTCTCTCTTACTTGACAGTCACTATGCAAATATCGCCATTCAAATATCTTGAAATTCGGTAAAATACTACTCCCATGGGAAATAACATTACGACTGTGTGCGTGACTAACCTATGCGTTGTCCACGTGTATTACAATGAATCTTGTTTTTTAGTTTATTCAAATTTTTTCATTCGAAAGAGAGATCAGATAAGAAGTGGTCACTGGAGACAATACTGCTTTTTGATTGCGTTATTATTAAAATCATTATCATGATGATGCCTGTATGATGTCTTATCTATTTCTGATATACCGTTACCATGGTTACTCTTCACGAGTCAAAGGTAACGACGTGCATGGTGCAAATGTAAATCGTAAAACTGTTATCACTGCTTTCTCGATAATGGTATTGAATTTCGTCAGTACACAAATTATTGTATTTCGATCGATACTCAAAGTCCTCGCGCTCCTTATCGTTTTATTCCACTTGTTCTCCCTTGTTTCCCGGTTGACAGACGTATCTCCGTTTGCTGTCGCCGGCGAGTTTGGGTGAATCGGCATGGCGTTTTCTTAAATTTATTGACTGAAGTTCCCGCGTTTTTCGAGGCAAAAGGCACCCCCGTAGGGTGTTGGAATAGGGATGTCGGACTGAGCGGCAGGCTCCTCTGTTTGTACAGCCTACTTTTGAAGATGGTACGAGGAGGGGAGAGTCTGGGGCTGAAAACGAGATGACAAGAGGCGAGACGGGATTGGCTAGATACTTGTCACCCATCATTGAGGAGATGTCTTAAAGGGATCACATGCACATGTCTCCTATCAAGAAAAAAGCAACGCAATGAAAGAAAAACAAGTCATCAGTAACCTTCTGTGTGCCAGCTAAACTGCTGCTCTATGGAATTTGTGTGTAGTACTTGTGAAAAATGCACAAGTGGCACACAAAGAGTTTTGAATTGAAAACGAGATGATAAGAGACGAGACGGGATTGGATGAAAGTCCCCCCTGTCTTAAGGATACACATTAAAGGGATAGTGAACCCTGAAAATAATTTCGTTTCAGTAAAAGCGAAAACATGAACGAAACATATCAGTGAAATTGTGACGAAAATCGGTCAAAGGAAAAGAAAGTTATTAGATTATGAAACTTGAATTTTGTGACGTTAATTACGTGCGAGGTGCTCTCCCATTATGTGTATAATAAACGTTACTGATAAGTTTAACGCTTTCATTCATGAAAAACTAACAGATTTCACTCGTTCAAAATGTCTTATACCTCATCACTATAGTATTTTTTAATCCGATTAATATCTTTTATACATTATATTGTTATCTTCTCAACACTTCAGAAGCCCTTGAAAGTATAACATAATATAACTGAAGGTGTTGAAAATCACATGTTGGATAATAAATGGGAGTGCATGTTTGTTTTTTGGGTTTTTTTTAAACATGATAGAGTTTAGAGCTCACATTAGCAAAACTCCAGTGAACGGTATCCACCATTCTGCATGACATGCACGTAACGACTCTAATCTGGATTACTGTGCCTATAAAGCCATGCTACGAAGGATGATTAAAGAGAGAGAGCAGACTATCGTAATCCTCATTATAGCACATCCATACCACGGTATAAGTTGAAGTTTGAATAAGTATAAGTTTATGCATGAGGTTGCAAAGGATTCGAATATGTTATAACTGTATATCCGTCATTGCCATGAAAAAAAGAAATCTCTTATTCGTTGTAACTTACCCTGGCTCAGGTAAATCAAATTGATTTTTTTTTTAAATCGACGAATACGAGATTTTTTTTACATCAATTGTTTATTAATTGTTTAGCCTATTTCACTAATAAGTAGATGTTAGTATACTTATACAATAGAGAAACATCGTTATGAGTTGTATGTTGCGTGCGATTATATTCACCTACTTCCTTCGTTATCATGGTTACCATGGTTATTGGGACTGCTGTCGGAATACTGTGTATCCGTTGACATCGAAATTATATCAAGTCATATTGTCTGTCACGTTCGTCATACTATGACGTGACATGCGGCTGCTGGTGGCTAAATGCTGAATGTCCTCAAGGCATGTAACGCCTTTTTTGTTTCTTTTCCCTGAATATTTCTCGTCCTGTTTAGACACAGGCCTACCCCACTCAAGAAAATATTTATTTAAATATCTCACACAAAAATGGTTATGATGGACACCACATGAATTTGGTGAATGTGTACATAATGTATGAATATATAAATAACACAAACAAAGAGATAAAAACGCCAGATAAGAGTATAATATTTAAATTAATCCATAATAAACCTTTATCAAAGGTCTATGAACGAAATATAATTCTGCTATGGTATTTTTATTTATTTGCTTGTACATTTGTATTTCCATTTCCATTTTCAGCACCATCGCAACTTCACATTATAATTGCATTATGTAAGTCTATGTTTTTGTGTATGTGTGTGTGTGTCAGTATGTATATATATATATATATATATATATATATATATATATATATGTGTGTGTGTGTGTGTGTGTGTGTGTGTGTGTGTGCATCTGTGTGTGTGTGTGTGGTCTTTATTAATCACTTAGATGAAAATGATGTGTTTCAATATTCAGCTGTAATTCAGTCTATATTGTATTTATGGTAACAAACGGTGTTTTTGTTTATTGTAATGAATTGAAGTTTGTGCAATAATAATCAGAGGATATTGCTGTATCATGTATAATTTTGAATGGAACTGAATAAAGATTATTGAAAAAGGTGTGTTTGTGTGTGTACATGTGTGTGTGTGTGTGTGTGTGTGTGTGTGTGTGTGTATGTGTGTGAGAGTTAGAGGATTAGAGAGGGAGAATGAGAGGGTAAACCGAGGCAGAGGGAAAAGACACGGGGAAAAGGAGGGGGAGGGGGAGAAAAAAAAGTGTGTGTGTATGTTTTTGTGTTTGTGTGTGTGTGTGTGTATGTGTGTGTGTGTGGGTGTGTGTGTGTGTGTGTGTGTGTGTGTGTGTGTTTGAGGGGAAAAGGCTGGTACCCGATCCCGCTCGTTAATGAAATAAACTATACTGGTCAAAAGAAAGACATTACAGGCCTATTTAATTTAATAGGCCTGTTAAAAATGCTGGACACCTTCTCCATCACGTATAAGCCTATCCCTAAAACTCTCCCCTTACTTCCCCTACCTCCACCCCCTCTATTGTAAGAATAAGTAAACTGAAATTAAGTTAGTTTTGATAAAAGCAGAAACATGAAAGAAAAAAAATTAGTAGAGGCATGAACATCCGCCAAAGGACAAGAAAGTTACGATTGTTGAAAGTTTTGATTTTGTGTCGATCGTCACCTGTGAGGTGCTCTCCCTTTATGTTGTGTACGAATTTGGTTTAAACTGTCCATTTTCTCAAAAGGATATTACCATTTCACCTGTGCGTTTGATATATAGTTAGCAACATATTTTCACACACAAACCGCCAAAAAAAATGTATTCCTTCATCAAAGAACAGTAAAAAAGCAATTTACGGAAAAAAGTAGCACACAACAAATTGGAGAGCACCTAGCACGTTACGTCACAAAATCAACATTTTAAAAGATCATTGCTTTCCTATCCTTTGACGGATTCTGGTCAAACCTTCACTAATAAGTTCATTTTATATTTCTGCTTTTATTGGAACCAACTAAACTTCAGGGTCGATTATCCCTTTAATAGTGCAAGTGTGTAGACATGATAGATGGCGCTCTTACACATGCGATGCACGTACCGTCGCGTCGTCGAAGTCGTTCGATTCCTTCTCCTTTTTTCTTACCCTTCCTCCAATTTTTTTCATCTCCACTACCACCTCTATCACCATCACTACACGACTATTACCATCACCACTGATATACTCCTACTCCTGTTTCTCAGCGACTACTACTAGGCCTATACTACTACTACTGCACTACTACTACTACTACTACTACTACTACTACTACTACTACTACTATACTACTACTACTACTACTACTACTACTACTACTACTACTACTACTACTACTACTACTACTACTACTACTACTACTACTACTACTTCTTCTACTTCTACTAGTACTACTACTACTACTACTACTACTACTACTACTACTACTACTACTACTACTATACTACCATAGTGAAAACTTTGAGCCCGTTTTGGACAAAAGGTGAATACGCGCTCGCTGCGTGAGCGCGCATCACCGGTCTCGGCTCGAATTGGGTCGGACTACTCCATTATGGCATATAGGGGTGATTGCTCAATTTACGGATTATCCCTCCCACGGCTGCACAAGTAGGACACAGGTTCAAATGATTCCAAATGCAAACACATAGTCATTTCGCATGCATCCTCCACACGTTCTTCAGGTATTGACCGAAAGCACTTGTGTTTTCGGTCAATACCTGAAGAACGTGTGGACCGAAAGCACTTGTGTTTCATAACATAATTTTAGATATGGGGTTGGTTACAGGGGAAACGTAGCATTGCTCTAAAATCTTCCCTTCAACTGGCGGATCCAGCTAGAGCCTAGCCAGAGCTATCAAGCCCTCATTTCAAACTCAGAGTCAGACGAATGCAAATGAAGTCAAACCTTGTCAATTTGAAACCATGAATTCCAACACAAGTAACAAGACTAGCAACAATTAAGGGGTCGACATGCTTTATTGAGTTACCATGTTTATTCCCACAAGTGTACGCTAGCTACCAAATTAATCATTTCGTAATAAAGCTGCTATTAGTACTATAAAACCAACATATATTTGCACGCGTGGGACCAAGTCTCAGTCACCATTCACACAATATTCTTACCCCTGCAGAGTGCAGACAACACCGAAAATATGCGTTTATTTCATTATTTAGCGATGTGTATGGGAAATACGCTCCATACAGCATTAAACAATGGGTGAACTTTCAAATATCTCACCTGCATTGTTCTAAATATTCTGGACATTGTTAGAACTTCAAGTAAAGGAACACAAATGTCACAGGAATATGCAGTTCTCGTCGCCGAGTCGTGAGTCCTGCGCGTCTGCAGCGCGTACCTGATTGCGCGCAACGCGCGCTCGCGACGCCCCCGCTCTATAATGGAATCGTCGCATTACGTCATTTGCCGCAGTTCTCGTTGCCTTCTTTTCTATTATTGTCTCTCATTCGACAAAACTTTTTGGAACAAAAGTGCAACGAGATTTTACAGCCAATGAGAATAAGTCTTATATCAAGTTTTAGTGTGAAATCTCTTCTGTCAGAAACCGCTCGCCCCAGACTGACTGCTTGCTTCGTTTGTTTTCTGTAGGCCTATACACGTGTGTGATGTACATGCTTGTTCGTCGAATTCGGAGGCATTTCCCATAGACTTCCACCTCAAAAGACGAATGCGTAACAGATTTCAAGCAAAAAGTGCAACGAGACTACTTGATATCCTCGAATTATTGTTAGTTAATCATGTGTAGAAAAGTGTTGGCTTTCAGATGCTACTCGCCCCATGCAAGCGAGGATATTTATGCTAACATGTAAAAAATTAGCGATTTATGACACAATGTCACGAAATCTAACATAAATTTACGTGTTATATCGACGCGCGGACATGCACACGCGCGCACGGTGAGCAAATGTCCACAATGTTTCACTATGGGTGTAAATATCCACATAGGGGGTGTCATCATTAAATCATGTGCGTCAGGGCTGAATGAATTTGTCCCGGAATTTCAGTGATTTTCGCGCGAAAGTGGGCCAGCTAGTGGGTAGGGAGCGGTCCTGCCGGGTTTCGTTGCTCGGGGCCTCATCGATATGAATGCTGTTTTGCTTGGGGGGGGGGGGGGGGGGGGGGTTACTTTTTTGTTGTGTTTAGTTAGCAAAGCATTTATGATTAATCACAAAATATATTTTATACTAGATGTAGTATTCAACATTTATTCATATTCATTCATTATATTGTATTGTCACTAGTTTCGTAAAACTCTCGATATCTCAAATGTTAGTGAAATTATTTGCTTTGAATTTTTAACAAAGGTTCTTGCCTTTTCTGTAATCATTATGTTTGATAATCCCTTATCATTTTATGTAGTTAACATACCAAAGCTTTGTATAATCACATGATATATTTTACACAAAATGTAGAATAGCTATTAGCTCAAGTATGTATTCAACATTTATTCATGTGTATATCATACTGTATTCTCATTCTTACGGTGTTAATGGCCGGGGTTAATGGTAGCAGACACGATTAGCGTTTCATGCTATTTTCTGGTCCTTTTTTTTTTTTTTTTTTATCCTTTTAATACCTTTGTAAAACTTTCAGTTTCGCAATGTTTTGCTGTACTTTTTATTTGGATAATAAAACATCAAACTCAAACTCAAAAGTGGGTCCGGGATTATGGTAAGACCGTCTCATTCGGGGCATTCTTTCCGGGCATTCTTTTAACAAAATTACATTTTTGGACATCTAGATAGGGCGTTCAGAGGAGCCAGGTGCAATCTCAGCGGATCCAACGTCCTACAGAGACTGATTTTTCGGTCTACAGGGATGTTTAAGCTTCAAAGTCTTTGCCTACACAAAATGTGGTTATTTGCTGAATGTTGCAGACACAGTGGCCCGGGCACAGTGGGTGACCGCGCTGCTGCTCGAAACCCTTGAGCCACCATGCATGGGCGGTGATTTGACCATATGTGGCGGGAATTCAAAGTCGCTCTGCGTACAGTGTGTATGTACGGTACCGTATCCGATCGCGGGCGCTGTTGTCTGTGCAGTACAGTGGCATCGTCATATCGCACGCAACGCGTATTTCACGTCCCCGCCGCATGCATTTTGGTATTAAACTGTGAAGAAGCCCACAAATATGTCATCCAAAAAGCGAAAAGTTGCTGCGGCACAGGCAGTTATGAAAGGTGCCCGAGGAAGAGACCCACATCAAGACATGTCGGAATTTATGAAGGGATCCATTGTTCGCATAAAGATGGTGAATTTTGTGTAAGTTACTCCGATCTCAAATCGCAAGATGTTTTGTTTTGGTTCAGAATGTGACCGAAAAATGTAGATCTACTCCTCCCAGAGCTGCGGCGCATTCGAGTAGTGCGGTTCCGCTCAGAGCGCTCTGCGCTGCAGTAGTACATTCACACACTCGCCCGGGCATACCCGCACATGTCATGGGCAAACCTGCACATAAGTTATTCTATAAAATCTAATCAACTTTGGGCAAGAGTTCCATATGCACCCCCCCCCCCCCCCATAAAAATTAAAAAAAAATATATAGATCTACATAATTTGATATATATCATCATAATATAGCATAATTAGGAGGGGGAAGTGACAAAAATTAGGTTTAGGGTTAGTTTTAGGGTTAGGTTTAGGGTTAAACATCACGGGAAGCTAGCCGCATGGACTCCCGGGGCTAGGCCGGCTCGGCTCGGGGCGAGGGCCTAGCTAATGACGGGTGCTAATGCAGACCTAGAAATCACATTTTTGGACGAATTCAACGGCTGAGGAATTGGTTAGGGTTAGGGTCAGGGTTAGGTTTACAGTTCAAATTCATAATGTGCCAAAGCATTTTACTTACCGAGGCCGACCGTCTGAGTGATCATGATAACGCCCTCTACGACACTAAAGAATTAATACATACAATAAATGCCTAATAGCTTACAACACCTTTCGATCTCAACTCGTCTACGTGGTATAGTGGAGAAGCTAATGGACTGATAACCTCGACGATCGAGGATCAAAGCTCACTCACGACCGACTTTTGCAAGGTAAGGAAATATCCATGTGATGATTCATATATGAGTATAAACGGAATATCGTGTGAAATGTTAACAGTGGAGGGAGAGAGAGGTGGAGAGAGGGAGAGAGAGGGGGAGAGAGAGAGAAAGTGAGAGAGAGAGAGAGAGAGAGAGAGAGATAACTCCTAAATAATAAAAATTGGAGCGTTGTGAGAAGCTTGTGGGAGGCTATTCATCTCGTCTGCAGGAGGTCATTGCAGCAAATGGATGCTGCACAAAGTACTAAAAGACACACCCATCTGGGTTGAATAATGTTACCACTTGTTAGTTGTGCATATAAAGGTTCCAGTTTCAGGTGGAGGATAAATAAAATCAGCATTCACCTCAGAATATATGCACTGGCTGTGAAATTGTCATTATTTGTGCATTCGTTTCGTGTGTGTAAAATAGGGGGTTGAATAATTTTGCAACATGCTTTTTGGGCGCAAATTGCAATTTCAGATGACCTATGCAGTAAAATTTGATTTTTTTCTCCGGTATTCTTTAGTAATTAACTGTCTGCTAACTATCTTAATGGTCTAGTAGCAATCTGCTGCTGCAATATTATTCATTATGACAGAATGTAAAAAATGAGAGGGGGGTTGAATAATTTTGCTGCCAACTGTATGTTGACTTCCAGGTAGGTCATTTACACTAAAATATAACCCGCTATACTTCTGCTGAGGAAGCGTTCTGGCCGGCGGCTCCTGCGCCGTGACAGGCAGGGGATTTTACTTTGGGTGTTATTATAGTTAATGGTACAAGAAATAGAGGTTAAGGGCCTCACCTGTCATAGTGCTTGGTATAACTGGGCATAACTTTGATGTGGGCTGCCACGTGGAAATGCTACAGCTCATGCACTCAATGTATTGACTCCGTGCAGGGCATGCAAGAGTCAACTTGTAATTATGTGGCCCAAGATGGGCCAGTTTCCCCCCTGGGGGATGTTCCACCAAGATGTTTGTAAGTTACGGACGACTTTACAAATGATTAGTGATCCCTTCTTGTGCTAAATCAGATTCTCAATGAACAAAGTGTGGTCTCGCATTATGATTTAGCACAAGAAGGGATCACCAGTCGTTAGTAAAGTCATTTGTAACTTACGAACAGCTTGGTGAAACATCCCCCAGGTCATGTACTAAAGGTACATGACCGTATGCTATCATGTGTCCTAGGTGTGTTTTCACAAGTGATCACCTGGCCTGATCTATTATTGGCCAGGTTTGCCCACATAGGCTACAGTACAGTACAGTAGGCCTGTCATTCATGTTAATAAATTATCACAATCACATACAAAGTTAACATTTTAGTTTTAGGTTAGTCATAACAGGTAAGAGTATATTAATTAAAGTGAATATTTAATAGTTCACCCTGAAATGATGTTGGTTTCAATCAAAGTATATTAGTGAAGGTTTGATGAAAATCGTTCAGAGGAAAAGAAAGTTATTGGATTTGAAATTTTGGATTTTGTGATGTCGCATGCGAGGTGCTCTCCTTGATGTTGTGTGCAATTTTTTGCTTAAATGTCCATTTTATCTCAAAAGGTTACCATTTCACCTGTGCGTGTGATATATCATAAGACTATCATGCTTCTGCTTTTATTGAAACCAACTTGACTCTAGTCCAGGATGAACTAATATCCCTTTCACGTTTTGAGTGATTAACAATGGAGAGAGGTCGATCATCATAACTTTAATATTACAGCACCTTTCTGTTCTCTCAAACATTGATTAATATTCATCAATCAAAGTCCAAAGTGAAACTTTTCCTTTTTGCAGGACATACGACAACTGTGAGGTATTTCCAGGCCCACATCTCAACATGATCATGGGGCCTAATGGGACAGGGAAATCGACCCTTGTGTGTGCCATGTGCCTATGCCTTAACGGCAGCACCAACCTGCTGGATCGAGCCAAGGAGGTAGCTAACTCGTCTAAATCTCAACCTCTTCTTGTTATTACTTGAAGCTTGTAGATAAATTCAAGACTGCCGAAGGAAGAGAAGAAGTCTGGTCTTTATAAGCAGGTAGTCATTATGTAAAGGTGCAGGTTTGATACAGGTTTCAATGAGAAACATTGTTCAAGGGTAATAAACAAAATGTGGTCTATATGAACAGGGCCCTGTTGCATAATAACTTACCATTCATGGTAACTCTGCCATCATTGATAACTACCATGGTAGTTTACAAAATATTTTACAAAATTTTATTTTTTTGAACTGCAAAACGGACACCCCTCTTTAAACCAGTATTTTACCTTTTTATTCATGTATAGTGTACATGTACTTCATACTTTCTATGGTCTCAACACAGATTGGAGAGTTTGTGAAGCGAGGGACAAACCAAGCATTGATCGAGCTGGAGCTCTACAACCCATCAGGCAGGAATCATGTAATCACACGGGAGATCATGAGGCAAGGCAACCGCTCCCACTTCTACCTCAACAACAACCAGATCAAAGGCAGGGAACTCACGCAGTTTGTGGCCCAGTTGAACATCCAAATCACAAACCTGTGCCAGTTTCTTCCACAGGTGAGCAGCAATCTAACAATTAGTATCTTTCACTAAAGAAAAAGAATGTTTTGCTGGGAGACAAGAAATGAGATAATCTTTGTTTTGATGTTACACTTTCTATATTATATATTTTCCCCATAAGGGCTTTTCTGTTACTTTGATTCAAAGAGCTAAAAACAGAGAGTTGTGGCACTTCATAATCCTACATCGCAGGAAACGGCTCTTGGATAGGAAAAAAAAGAGGGGAAAATGCCCTGTTCATAACTGTGGGGGCTGTTTTGTGATCAGCAAGGACTACTTTTCTTTGGTTATTGCTTGTTGAATTGTTCTCGAGGCTGTCATTGATCAGGTTCTCATAGACTTTATTAGTAGTTCTTAGAAGCTATTTTGAATAAGACAAAAAAACAACATACCTTTACTGCTTAGAAAAGTCTTGGGTTTATTTTTGCACAATTGGTTATCAGTTTCCAAAGTAAATACCTGTGAAAAACTACTTAAAGATCTAAATATTCAATTTCTTACTTGAAACATATTTAGTGAAATATACATGTATATATATATCTTAAAATAAGACTAGATGCAATAATTTGTCTTTATTTAAATTGACTGTAGATTTGGATCATAGTTCCTGCTTCGGCATATGTGGAAACATTGTTATATTCTAATCAGTTATTGATTGTAGCTTCCATATACAACATGTATATATCATTTTATTCATCCTCAGGAAAAAGTAAAAGAGTTCTCTCAGATGACAAATGTGGAGCTACTGGAAAGAACAGAACAAGCGGTAAGTAGCATGTGATACATGACCAATTATGGACAGTCCACTTGTTTCTCTTACTGACCACTTAGAAAGGGGTACAAGTGGGAAGCCAATATATATGAGTGACAAGTGTCAAATGGCTTTTATGTTACGTAAGACCTGTTTGTAATACTTTACTGGTATCTCCTACTTCTACACCCATGTGTGTGTAAATCAGCACCCAGGGCTTATACAACAACCACCAGGCATTGAAGGAGTGCATTGAAGGAGAAAAGGCTTTACACTGCTATTGATCATGTCTTCAATATTAACCTCTAATGTTGTTCACTTAAACCCTTTTCTCATTGGGATTTCTTAGCCCCGGACTATTTTTTGAAACTTTTTTACACTGACATTTCTTAGCCCCGTACTATTTCTTAAACCCGACTAAGAAATCCAGGCTGTTCCCACTCAAAATCGTAAGGCCCGAACTTTCTCGACAGCTTATGAATATTCATTCATAAATATGAATATGTAGCACATGTGCTCTTTTCTACTCTAAGGCCCGCCCCCACCCCCCCCCCCCTCCCCTTAGCCCCACCTATAGTACGAGGCTAAGGAAGTTTTTGCCAGTGTGAAAAGCATATTAGTGACAACATACATAATACATACAATAATGCCTCTAAGACTTGTTTAACCTCACCGTTTTCTCTCATCCGTAGATCGGCACACAGGGCCTGTATGACGACCATCAGGCGCTGAAGGAGTGCAGGAGCAAGGAGAAGGAGCTCCAGCAGCAGCTCAAGGACAAGGAGCAGCACCTGGAGGGGCTCCGGAAGCAGAACGAGCGGGTAGAGCGGGACGTCCAGCGCTTCCAGGAGCGCCAGAAGACCCTGGAGAAGATTGAGACGCTGGAGAAGAAGAGAGTCTGGCTGGTAAAGACTACATGTCCATTCTAGTTTGTAGGCACAAGCATTAAGCTTCTCACTGCCAAGCTAGGAAAAGCCCATTGCCCTGTTACACATTTCATGCCCCTATGGTAGTATAGGGTTAAGATGAAGATCGAGGTGATGGAGAATAGGTGAGTCTGGCCGGTAAAGACTACATCGCATTTTGCACAGGCACAAATATTAAGTTGTCAGTCAGATGTCAGTTTTAGGTATGCAGCAAACAGGCATTTGAGCTCAAATATTAATTACCATTTGATGGTATGAAATTGATTTATGATAACAAAAATATAGATATTGAAAGGAAAGATAGATTGCTAGAAAAATTTATTTGCAGTTGAAATTAGCATAATTGATTGATTAGAATGTGCAACCATGATAACAATATACATGCACATTCTAACCAGTCAAATGTCATTCTTCTTGCCATTATTGTTGTAAGCTGTCACAGTTCCTGTAAGGGTCATCTAGGGATCATCAACTTCACGGTCCTCTCTCAGGAAAGGTAGACATCAAAGGGGATGATAATATTTGGGGCTGTTCGTGCTAAATGGACTTACATATAAGATAATATGAATAGTCTATTTTGTGTTTGTTTGTTTTTTACAGCAATACGACAGCCAGAGGGTGCTGTTTGAGAAGTGCAAGCAGGAGAAGAAGAAGGTGGAGGAGCAGCTGGCAGAAAAGCAGAGACGGGGAGCCCCCCTGGAAGACAAACTCAAGAAGCTGGACAGCAGCCAGAAGAAACTGGAACAACAAATGAAGGAACTGGTGAGCCAATAGCTAGCAGCCATGAAGAGTAGACAAGTAGCATCTTACCTCTATTACCAGTGAGCATTTCTGAGGCAAATATGGAAATATATATCAACACCTGCGAATACAACCAAATTATTATGCAGTCAAAGGCAACTCCTTATATCAAGCCTTCACATGTAAAAAGGTTCATTCTCATTGAGTTTCAGTCACTGGCATTTTTTTGGGCTGTTGCACAGGTTTTTTCTCGGTGAGGTTTCATACCATGAATAAAACTGTAACTTGCTTTTCTACTGCTACTCTATTCCATATCATTCAGACGGCCGAGATCAGCAAGTACGAGAAACTGTCCAACAAGAAGAGGAATGAGATGGGGGATCTGACGGGACAGATTGCAGAGGTGCAGGAAGACCTCAAGGAAAAGAAGTCGCAGGAGCAGGCGAGACTGAAAACGTAGGTCTAGTGGGTTTGACATAGTGGGTTGAGGGTCATGGATGTCTCTCTGACACCTTTCCAATGTCAAGGAATAATCTTAGCATCAAGGCAGCCAGTGAGGGCCACCCCATATATTCCCACTAGGCACTCAATTATGGACCTCCTTGGAGAGCAGCAGTGTGGATGGAATGTCTTGGGGAAGGACATGAGTGGTGTACCTTGTGTCACACCTAGAACCTTGTGATCATTAGTCCAGCGGTCTAACCACTAGACCCTGGCAACCCCCCTCCCCCTCCCCCCCCCCCCCCCCCCCCAGCCCCCCTACCACCATTGACCAAATAGTGGTGAGCTGAAAACTTGTTTTGGAAAGGAATAAGTATGACATGCACAGCATCGCATGGACAAACAGTCCATTGCAGTAAACTCATTCAGCCCAATAGTTTGTAGTTACAGCATGGTTCGACAATCCACTGAATAAATACTTCTAGACTTCAGACTGGGATTTGTTCATGATGAAGCTGTGTTGGATGATGGATTCATGTAAAGACATTTTAGAGTGTGCCAGCCTGGCCGAAATGAAGCAGGTGCACATGGTAAAATGTTCTTTCACTACCTTCTCAGAGCTGAATAGCTGTTGCCATAATTGCATGATAACAAATGAAAATGTTGTCGACTATCTAGTGAATTTTCATTGACCTGAGGTCATTTTCTACCCGCAATAATTTTCTCTTGCGCAGATTACAAATACAAACTGGCTTATTGATCAACGACCTCATGCTGGAGGCCTGCCACTGTCAATCTCTCATTTTTTTCCCTGTTTCAGAATGAATTTTCATTTTGACAGTATCTATGATTGTTACTTTGCCTTTTCAAAATATATAGAATCCATTCATGGAAGCAGTTAGTCGCTGGCTACAAGAGAGAATTGGAACAACTAGAACCAGATGAAAATATTAAAGTAAGTTGTAATGTGTGTAATGTTTAACTCGTCCTTTATCTCGGCACAATTTACTTTGACATGCCATGGAGTGGCATTTATCATCCATTATATGTTCATTTAAATTTTAAAACACCAAAGTAGATCCTTGTCATTTGAATGGAGGATAATAGGTCACATGTTATTAAATATTTGTTCCATTCCATGGTTTAGCTGCCATTTTTGTGCCATACCATTTTTTCCATTCCACGCCTTGACCTTTTCAGTGTGCGCGCGCCACGCAAAATCTACGTGACAAATTTCTTTCCAGTTGCTATTTTGCATTTTAGCAGAAAATCATTGGATTTCCTGCGGTGTTGCGGCCAAGGTGCAACTTGAATGTCCGTTGGTTTGTTCAAGCCGCAGGAAATCGAAAACAAATGAATGGGGCTCCTCCATATTTATATTGAACATTTAGAGCTTAGAGCATGGACACTACCACAAGGTCTATGTTAAGGATCCAATTAATGAACAAAGAATGTTATCAATGAAGGATATAAAACAAATATTTCATGATCTTTATGCGGGATCTTTGAGGAATCTTCTGGTCTTCTTGGTGAAATGGAGGTCTCTGGAAAATAGTACTGCATGCCCTCCACTTCACCTTGGGAGCAAATAGATTCCACAAGAGTCCTCATGACAGTGAAATATTTGTATTTTGTTGTCATTACAAATGACAAGGATCTGCTTAGATCTTGTATGAAACAAATAATGATTGTGTTTTCCATTCCTGAAATGGAAAGAATATTTTAATTCGGTGAAAGATAGAATGTTCCATTCACTCTTTCACCTCGTGAAAATATTCTTTCCATTGCACTTTAAAACATTCATTAATTTGATAACAATAGGCTTGAAAATGAACCATTGCAAATAATATTTTGTCTTCCCCCATTTGTTTTGTTACAGCCCAAACTGGATGAGAATCTGGCTGAGATCAACGAGGTTTCGCGTAAGATCCAGAGAGTGGACCGACTCTGCAGCGATATCAAGAGTGACAGGGAAAACATCATGAGAGAGAACAAAGGTCAGTATGATGCTGGCATGTTCTTTATTTCCTGTTCTGGATAAAGATATGAATAATTATATAAGGAACCAAACAAAACATTTTTTTTTGTTGATTTAGATATAGATTGTAATTTTGGAGAAGATATTTTACAATCAAACTTTTCTATACGCAACACCGGCCTGTAAGGAAGGACCACGCAACTTGAAACGTTTCAGGGAAGTTTGTGAGTAAGTTTGTGTACAATGGGCCGCCTCCCCACAGGGACCACTTTTAGTGCGGTGGCCTTTGCACACAGGTTAAAATTTATGAGCACTGAATGTAGTTTACATTCTCATTGGCATGTTGTAACTCCCTCATTCTTCCTCACAATGCACTGATCACACATCTCATCTTTTAGTTGAATGTACTTAGAAATAGGAATTAAAATAGGAATTTAATATCAAATGTACCAAAGTTATCTATGTATTCATTCAGGATGAGTATTTTGTGGCTTGACTGACGACATGAATATGTGTTACTAGGGCCAGTCTTTTTATACATTCAAAAATCTAAAATGGCTGCCAACCTGTGCATAAAGAAAATCTAACCATAAGGAGTGTTTTTTGTGTTTTATTTAAGTACTCATTCTACATAAGTTTGACTGTTGTCTGGAAAAATAGTCATTATTTGGGTCCTACTGAAAGCTGCCAGGAGCAGCCAAGAGCTCATAATCAATAAAGTTATCGCCAGGTATCACCGCCAAAAGGTCACCAAGAGATTTGGTCTGAAATTTATCTAAATTACTGATTGACTTCACTAAGCAGCTGTTTTAGCTGTCTCACAAATGTCTATCATATGTCTTTGGTGTCTCGTGGTGTCTTCTCCTCTTGGTTACTCTTGAGACTTGGTAGCCATGGCTGCTCTTTCCAGCTTTTAGGAGGACCAGATGATTTTAAAAAAGTAAAAGGAGCTCTACATCATTAAACCTCTGGGCAATTCCACTGGTTTGGTTAAAGTCATGGAAAGTGAGTAACCAAAGTTTCTTTATTTTATATTCTGTTACAGTTTTGCAGAAATTATGTAAATAAGTATTTAGGAAGCAAACAGTCAGCCTTTCCATGACACGCAATCATATCCTCAGCACAGAAACTTCTTTTTCAATCAAATAAAGAAGCTTTGGTTACTCACGTTACATGACTTTAACCAAACCTGTGGAATTGCCCCTCTTGTCACTCCATCTCTCAGCCCTGAAGGACAGGCTAAAGAAGCTGAACGACATGAGGGACCAGCGGCTGCGCACCCTGAGGAACATGTCTCAAGACACTGTCAATGCCGTCATGTGGCTGCGCTCCAACAAGGAGATGTTCAAGAAGACCGTCCATGAGCCCATCGCACTTGTGGTGAGCGCAGATTCTCTCATTCTCATGTTTCTTCATTGACTTATATTTGAATTTTAGCAATATTGAAGAACTTTGAAGGAGCATTCACGCGTCCACATATTGTGAGTGAATCATTTTTTCTGGCATCACAGAGCAGGCAGTGTTTGTCAGTGGCGAGCCATCTTTGTGTACCATAAAAACTGGTTTCCATAAAAACTGGCGCTTGGCAGCCACAGTCTCAGTAAATGTCATCTGGGGATCATAGACTTCAAGATCATCTTTCAGGAAAATTGGGCATGAAAATGGATGATAGGATTTTGGGTCGAGGGAGTGCTAAATGGGGAGTGTGAACAGGCTCATATTAAGTGAAGTCACGCTATGATTTAAAAAATTAAAATCACTCATTCTTTTACCCCAATTTCTGAGCTTGTGTTGTCGCTCTCAAGACTTCAACAATCTTTTTTACATGTTTCTTGCTTATTATCGCAATAATTAATCATTTTGATGTTGAGCGCGCCTAGTTGTCGTGTAAATGTTTACACTTATAAATCATACTTTAATTACAGCTTAACATTGAGAACAAGAACAACGCCAAGTATATAGAGAAAGCCATCCCTAGGCAGGACATGCTGGCCTTTGTTTGTGAGGACTCAGATGATCAGGACCTCTTCCTTTCTGAGGTAAGTTTACAAGTCAATATTCTGTATGAAGCTGTCTTTATGAGTAGTTCTCTCTCAAGAAGAGATCAGTGTACGGACATGGTTGTCATTTTCCAGGCAGGCTCTCTTGGCACAGGTTAGTGGTATCTGATGGATGCTAAACAGTTAACCCTTTCTGTGGTTTTGCCTGAAATATCATTCCTTTTTGGGGGTACTTATTTAGAAACATATTTCATGTAAGAGATACTTTCCTCATGTTTCTATGTGGAATGTAATGTTTTTCTGGAGAGTAAATAAACACTTCAATATGCTAGGAGCCTTCTATTTCACAGGTCATTACACCAATACTGCCAAGTGTTAAATTCTTCCAGGTCTTTATGGGTGCAGGGTTCTGGAAGGTGTGGGGGGGCAGACCAGCAGATAGTCCATTGTCGGATTAGCCTTACAGTCACATAAGGTGTGTGTGCATTAACTTGATCAGACGAAACAGCAAGCTAGTTTGCTGATCCGGGGAACGAGCCAGAATCGCGTCTTCACTAGCTTGAAACTCGGGATAAGTAAGCTCGAAACTTGGGATGCATAAATTATCCTGATGTTCGCGCATGCGCAGTGTGTGACAGAAATAGGCCACGACCGCATGGCTTCGGTTGTGAGCTTGCATTCACGCACGTATGAAAACCTAACGTAAACAATGTCTCAGTGCGCGCTGAAGCATGATGGGATCGAGACGTTTCAGGCTAATGAAGACGCTCCATGAAATGGCGAGCTAGTTTGCAAAGGAGCTCGCTATTTGGCCATCTAGCCCAAGATTTCTTGGAAAATTTTCTCGACCAAATAGCTAGCTATTTCGTGATCTGGCTAGCTATCCCGATCACAAACTACCTAGCTTTTTCGCCACATTGGGCTAATGAAGACGCACTTATATAGTTTCACCATAACTGTATCCCCATCAATCAAACCTTCTCATAAGACATGTATCAGGTGGCCATTTCTCAGTTGAGCCTGCTGTTAGTAAACTGATCTATTGATTTATCTTGTCCCCTGCTCCTAGGTGCGGGAGAAGCAGAGGCTTAGGGTCAGTGTGGTGAAGAGCCCCAAGGAACCACTAGACTCCTTCAAGCCTCGCGTGCCAAATCTCGGGTAAGTCATTGAAGGCCAAACCATAATTTTCCATTACTGGCAATTATTTTTATGTATTCATGTCAAAGGGCATTGAAACCCTATTGATTAATTTATCTTAGTTAAATCAGAGAAACAGATTGGTTGTTTTTGTTTTTTTGTTATAGAAAAACAGGTTAAGACGCTATTAAAGAAGGGTTTAAAATATTAGAAACTTCTTGCATTGCCAATTTGACCTCCAAAGTAGCAAGATAATGTGTTTTGTGCTTCCCTTGGACTTTTTTATGCACAGCCTACAATGATGACAAGGCCACATATTAAAGGGATAGTCTACCCAAAGTTAAGTTGGTTTCAATAAAAACAGAAATATATTGGTGAACGTTTGTCGAAAACCCGTCAAAGGATAACAATGTTATGATCTTTTCAAATTTTGAATTTGTGAGGTCTGTGCGAGGTGCTCTCCTATATGTTGTGTGCTGAATGATAATAGAAAGAACACAGGTCAAAGTCAAATAATGGAATGTTGCTGTTTATGTGATAAATTACATATTATTATGATGTCATTGAATGTGGTGCAATGATGATATATGACAGATCTCTCACAATTAAGTTGCATTTCATAGCTAAATAGCAAGTTTTCCATGCATTGGAAGATGAAATTTTACTAAATATTCAACTTTTTGGCAATACTTTAGTCTCTGAGCAGGTGGGCGGAGGCATACCAGTCGACTGCGTAGACAAATTTCTCTAGTTTGAATTTGCTAGTTTCAGTCACATCAAATTTTGTGTAGGGTGTGCTTGCCCTTTAATATTTGTTTTCTATGATTGATTTTCTTTTGGCTTGAGTGCAGGTTTGGCTTCCACTCCTATCTGCGGGATCTGGTGAGCGCCCCCGATGCCGTCATGGCCTATCTGTGCAAGATGCACAAGCTGCACCTCATCCCACTCGGCAACGAGGACACCGAGCGCAACGTCGAGCAGGTCGGACGTCCCACCTCTCTGTGCTAGCTTTGTTTGTTATTATATGTGATAGAATTGCACAGGAGAACCACTTGACATGTCATAACTTACTGTAAATATTTGCAAAGAAATTTTAGGCATACACCCACTAATAAGGATAGCGTGCTCCATCCTGTAAATGAACGAAAATAATTTCTTTACAAATCGAAATTACCCCAGAAAGCCCTTTCACTAAAATCTAGCCGAATTGTCCCTACGGCGGACTACTCATGAATATTAATGAGTCAGATGAAATGAGACTCTTTCGGGTATTTGTTTCCATGTTGTCGTGTCTTGACCCATGAACTAGAAATAGCTTGTGTGGTTAAGTGGCTGCCCGGTAAGCAGTAGACTGCAGGTTCAAATCCCGTCTGGATCCAAGATTTTTGTCTGACTTGTTTTTCGTTCATTTACAAGATTGAGCACGCTATCCTTACTGGGTGTAAAATTTCTTTGCAAATTGAAATTACCCCAGAAAGCCTATCACTAAAATTTACTGTAAATAGTTACATATGGTGATGATGATTCATTTCAGTCGAAGGACTGTGATAGGACAGGCCTCTATAACTCTAATTAATGTTTTTTTTTTTTAATTTTCCCTAGAATTATATGCGGAATGTTGGTGTGTTCTTTTGGCCCAAGTAATTTATGTGTTTGACTATTGTGTACATGATACATTCATGTATCGTCTGATATGGGTTAGAGTTTGCACATGTCACACAATTTAATCAAAGGACTGTGATTGAGCAGACCTCTGTTAAGTTCATGCTTTTACCTTTATTAAAAAAAGAGAGAAATTTCCCATGATGTATGGAAAGTTGGTGCATTCTTAGGCCCAAGTAATTTATATGTTTGATTAAATATCCAGGTGATCGAGCATTCCCCTGTGCAGCGGTTCTACACTCCCAAGTACCAGTACGGCGTCAAGCAGAGTCGCTATGGCAACCGCAACAAGTCGTTGCTCAGTAGCCTCGTGCCTGAAGCCAAGATCCTTGGAGTCAGCACAGTGGACGTCAATGAAAAGAGGGACATAGAGATGCAGATTCAGGTAGGATAAGCTGTCAGTGGTGCAACTAGGGTACAGGCACCTTACATTGCCTTTTCTTGCAGGTCAAAAATAAAGCTTTAGTGTCACAGAAAATGGCAAAAAAACACAGATTTTGAACTTTCCTAACAATATTAGAGCCCAAAGCTGACCATAAGCATAATTGTATTGAGCGCTAGATTTTAAGTTAAAGGGTTACTAAATTAGAAAATTAAGTTCCCACTAATCTATGTAAAATTATGCACTGAAAACAAATTTCCCATTTGTTTGCCGCAATAAAGTCTCATTTTGACGAAAATTTGAAAAAACGCACACCTCCAGTGACGTCAGAAAAATCAAAATGCCATAAATGCCAACGGCGTGTACGGAAGTCAATAATAGACCATTTTAGTAATGTATTCACAACTTTCCCCCTAATTGCGTAGTAACGCGTTATTGCATTCACCTGTATCTTGTAATTCATATTCAATGGATGGAATGCACTTTGAATCTATGAGTTGTTGCTACTCAGACAAACCTCGGACAAGCTTTGGGGTTCCCATTGGTAACATATTGTTTGAACGGTGTGAATAAAATATTTTATTCATGCCGTTGGCATTTATGGCATTTTGACTTCTCTGACGTCACTGGAGGTGTGCGTTTTTTCAAATTTTCCTCAAAATGAGACTTTATTGCGGCAAACGAATGTGAAATTTGTTTTTAGTGGATAATTTTTCATAGATTAATGGGAACTTATTTTTCTATTGGAGTAACCCTTTAAGTTTTGAATGGAATGAGCATTAAAAATTGAAAGGTTCAGAGAACCTTTTCACTACATTATATTGAACAGCAACACCTATGCAAAAACAATGATTTCTCTCCCTCTTTTGCCTATCTTCACTAGAAGAAAGAGAACTACAAAACAAGGAGCATGATAAAGAGCAGGAATTTTTAATGGCAAATGAGCATTATAGATTATGAGGTTCAGAGTGCTTTTCCAGTGTATTGAACAATATTTTCTTTCCCTTTTCCATGTGGCTCCACCAGGAGAAAGAGAAGCAGATCCAGGAGCAGGAGCGGCAGTACAAGGAGCATGAGAAGGAGCACAGGGAGCTGAACGTGGAGCTGGAGAGACTGAGGGAGGCGCGGCAGGTGCTGAACAGGAGCAAGAACCAGAGGAGAACCATCACCCAGAACATCAGGGCTAAGCTGGACGCGTGAGTTAAACTAAACCTCGGGAACCCGTGGAGATTTTGTGGTCTTGGATATATAATTTCAGGGGGGGGGGAGGGTTCTGTTCATGATGTCAACCATATTTTGAGCAACAAATTTTGCATGTTTGTATTGTTATGTTGTATTGAAGTACATGTATTTTTACTTTTTGTGAGCAAATGGAATTTCATTGGACAGTAAGTGATTCAATTCAATAGGTCCACATGCTCTTCCCCTGAGATTCGACTGACAAACACTTGACACAAGTCCAACCCTAAAACAAGGCATACTCCCCAGGGAGTAGAGGTGGTGCACATGGTGTTGTTTTATGTGTTTCTGTACCATGTTACCAGGGTTATAGAGACGTCTTCATTAGCCCCATGTGGCGATATGGTTAGATAGTTCGTGATTAGGAGAGCTAGCCGAAATAGCTAGCTATTTGCATCTTCATTAGCCAGATCAGTCGAAATAGCTAGCTATTTGCATAAGAAAATATCCCAAGAGATCTTGGGCTGGATGGCGAGCTAGTTCATGAATTTCGCGGAACGTCTTTATTAACCTGAAACTTTCTTGATCCCATTATGCATCAGCATGCACTAATTTAAGTTAGGTTTTCATACATGCGTGAATGCAAGCTCATAACCAAAGCCATGCGGTCGTGACGTATTTCCGTCGCACAATGCGCATGAGCGAACATCTGGATAATTTATGTATCCCAAGTTTCGAGCTAATGAAGACGCGATTGCAACTTCAGGCTAGTTCCTCGGATCAGCAAACTAGCTCCGGCTAATGCAGACGCACCTTATGATTCAAAATGAAGTTTATATGCTGCCAAAAATAGACTGACGATACCATTGTATGATAAGGAATTGAAATGTGTCCTTATAAACTGGTCTCATTCCTGGCTTTGATAAGTTCTATTCCTTTTTTTTTAATTGTTGGTGAAATTGTTAATGTCTAGTGGTCCATGACACTTGTGTTTGTAGTTGGTGGGCGCGTTAGTATAGATTTCCTATAATATGAATCTTAGAATAAGATCAAGAAGAAGGAGGAGATGTAGAAGGAGAACATGATGAAGAAAAATGAGAGGAAGAAGATGATCAAGAAGACAAAGATGATAAGGAAGCTTTACTTAAGATTCCTATAATGTGAATTTTAGAATAAGATCAAGAAGAAGGTGAAGAAGCAGAAGAATTGATGAGAAGTGAAGAGAACCTGGAAAACAAGGATGAATCCAGATTCATTCAAATTATTGAGATTCAACTGAATGGTCTGTTTCTTTTGTTGTCATTGCCAACCGTTGCCAACATCGACTAAATGGTCTGCTTTTATTGTTGTCCTTGACAACCTTTGCCAATTTTTACTAAGTGGTCTGCTTTTATTGTTGTCCTTGACAACCTTTGCCAGTTTTTACTAAATAATCTGGCTTTTTTGTTGTCCTTGCCAACCTTTGCCAGCATCAAGAAGAAGGAGAATACGGCCATCGATCTTGAGGAGGAGAAGCAGAAGGCGAGGCAGAAGATCAAGCAGATCAACAGTCGCAAGATGACGCTCCTTGGAAAGATCTGTGAGATACACAAGGTATGGTCACATTCCTACTAGGCATGATATCCTCATGAAGTCTATTTTCCTTGCAGCACATAGGGGAAAGACATTTACCCCATAATGCACCATACTATGACATAGAGAATTTGATCGTATGCTTCCAGTCTCACACTAAGCTGTGTAAATTTTTACCGTACTTTTCCAAACTCTAGTTAATCATCGGTGCTTCATTATTCAATTTTGACACAAATTCTTTTCAAAGATAAAATATGTTACCTGAATAATTATGTACACTATATTATGTTTATTCCGTTTTTGTTTTTATTCTTTGTCATGTGATGCAAAAACTATGGCAAGTTTTGTCATCATTATGTATTAAACTACATGTATTCATGTTTCATTAAATTTTTGATGAATGGACATGAAGCCTCTATGTGCCAGTTTTAAGAGGCTCGCTGGAAACTTTCTGAACAACGTGCATCTGTAATAATAGTATTATCATGATTATAGTATATGAACGAGGCTAAATAATAATAATAATAATAACAATGAACAATTCTTGTACACAACTGTATAGCGCATATCACAAAAAATGAATTTAAGTCCCTATGCGCTTAGAAAAAAAAGAAGAAAAGGAATAGGACATACCACTTACGAAAAAGAATACTTTGACATAAAATGAATGAATTGCTTATTTCAAAGAATAGAAGAGATGTGTCTTCAAGAGACTTTTAAAATTATCTAATGTGTCAGTTTGTCTGAGGTTTATTGGAAGTTTATTCCATAACTCTGAGGCAGCTTGCTGGAAAGATCTTGCACCGTAGAATAATGCTGACAGTGCGAGAAACTAACTGAGATTTTGACTGTGATCGTAGGTTTCTTGTAGGACAGTATTTAGTGACCAATTCTTGCAAATAATCAGGACCCAATTCATGCAAGCATAAAAACACCAATGTCAAGATCTTAAATAAATGACAGAGTTGAATGACTCTTTTCATCCCTGCAGATCTGTCTGGACCGGTCCATGGCCAAGGTGTCTGTCAGCATGCAGTACCAGCTGTCCATGAGGGCCAAGACGGAGTGTGAAGACGCCATGAAGGAGACAGAGGCTGAAAACCTGGCGCTGGAGGTATGGTGTTAACCCGTCACCCGCCGCTGATGCATTTTGTCATACGTAATACACGCAAACCCAATAGAGCAGCAATTTGTTTGGCACGTAATGGGTTAATAGAGTACCGAAGTGTGACGTTATTTGAGCATTATTGTCAAGACAACTGGCACTAAATGATACGGGTAGAGCAAGCAGCGGTGATCACAATGGGGACTGTAATTGGGAATGCCGGACACTAGCCCGACAATATCGGACAGCTAAACCTCTCACTGGAGTGAGTTTGTGTAGAACCATGGGTGGTATTACAGAACGATAACTTAGGAGAAATCTTATCCTAAGTCTAGGATTCTCCTAAGTGGTATTCCAGAACGATCTTAACTTTTCTCCTAACTCCGCTCCTGAGATTTCTCCTAAGTTTTCTCCTATCTTTATACAAATTTATGCAAATCATAAAGTTAGGAGGATTGGTATTCCAGAATGTGCGTAAGAGAGGATTTAGGAGAAAACGTAGGAGAGCCTCCCCCTGTCTTAGCTATTCATAACATGTGCAATAAAAAAGAGCAGCATTTATTTGCGCAAGCGCGCGTACATGATTGATGTGCGCGCACATAGTTGCGCGACCACAAATTTAGGATCAATCCTAGGGGGACGAGGGCCCTATGAGATGCTGTGATGATTGGCTGTTCATAAATGAAACACTTCCCTCCATTGGCTAATTAATGCGCATTGGGTGGGGTCAAACCCTCCCTAATTTACATTAAGAGAGTCCTAAGAGGATGTTCTGTAATACCAATTTCTTGCTCTCTTAGGCACCTCCTAACTCGGGGACTTAGGAGAAAACTTTTAGGAGAAAACTAAGGATAACTTCTGTAATACCACCCCAATTGTCTTGACAACATGTTCATATGACGACACCCTATTCTTTGTCAGTGTCAGATCTCAAAGGGTGTTCAAATGGGAGGGACCAGAGGTGTCGTAGTTGAGTGTTAGGTGTTATTGGATTTGAATGAACAGAGGCTTAACATCTGGCGCTGGAGGTACAGTGTTAATGCAGTGTTGGAACTCTAGAAGAAGATTGAAAGAGTAATATATGATACTGGTATATATTACTGTTTTGGGGTGGGAGTAAGAAGGCAAAGGGACATTTATAACATGCCTGGAGTCACCTTCGTAACCTATCTAGTGAATCGCTTATCTAGTTCTTGGTATGAATTCTTTAATGCAGAAGGTCTAAACTTTTCATCATATTTTTGTCTCTTTTGAAACAAGCCCAGGTAAAATAAGAAACGTGTGTGCAAGGATGAATTGAAACGTACAGAGGAAGCAAACAATTTTTGAAATCCTAGGTTTGTTTGGGTTGTTTTTCTATTGCATCAGGCCCAGCTGAGAGACTTGGAGAATGAGGTAAAATAAGAAGAGTGTGTGCAAGGATGAATAGAAACGTACAGAGGAAGCAAACAACTTTTGAAATCCTAGGTTTGTTTGGGTTGTTTTTCCATTGCATCAGGCCCAGCTGAGAGACTTGGAGAATGAGGTAAAATAAGAAGAGTGTGTGCAAGGATGAATAGAAACGTACAGAGGAAGCAAACAACTTTTGAAATCCTAGGTTTGTTTGGGTTGTTTTTCTATTGCATCAGGCCCAGCTGAGAGACTTGGAGAACGAGACGAAGCAGGTCCGGGTGGAGGCCAAGGCCTTGCTGGCAGCAGCGCGACAGAAGACTGGCAGCGACAAGCCCTCTGATCATCTCAAAGCGGTAATGTCTATCTCATAGAGACTTAAAGGGTATATATTGTACTGGGAAGACAAAAAGCCTTCAAATGGTGATCATGAGCAATCTTCTTGCAAATGGTCTTAAACTCATGTGTTGCCCATTTTAGAAACTTTGCTGAAAGTTATTTACCCTCAAATGATCCACATGCTGAGTAATTAGTGCTTAAATCACAAATCCTGAAATTGTTCGGCCCAAACTTTTTGAGGATTTGTAGTTAAATCACTAATTACTGAAAATGTGGATCATTTGAGGGCAAACAACTTTCAGCAAGTTTCTAAAATGGACAATACATGAATTTAAGACCATTGGCAAGAAGATTGCTCATGGTCACCTTTTTTGTCTTCCCAGTACAGTATATGCCCTTTAATCCCTCTTTAGAGGGAAAGTCGACCCTGAAGTAAATGGTCTTAAACTCATGTGTTGCCCATTTTAGAAACTTTGCGAAAGTTATTTGCCCTCAAATGATCCACATGTTGAGTAATTATTGATTAAATCACAAATCCTGAAATTGTTTGGCCCGAATTTTTTGAGGATTTGTAGTTAAATCACTAATTACTGAAAATGTGGATCATTTGAGGGCAAACAACTTTCAGCAAGTTTCTCAAATGGACAATACATGAATTTAAGACCATTGGCAAGAAGATTGCTCATGATCACCTTTTGAAGGCTTTTTTTGTCTTCCCAGTACAGTATATACCCTTTAATCCCTCTTTAAAGGGGAAGTCCACCCTGGAGTTATGTTGGTTTCCATAAAAGCAGAAATATGAAGGTAACATATTAGTTAAGGTTTGATGAAAATCTGTCAAAGGGTAAGAAAGTCATGATCTTTTGAAATTTCAATTTTGCGTTGTCATGTGCGAGGTGCTCTCGCATGTTGTGGTTATGTATGATTCCATGAATTGCTCTTATGCTGTTTTTGAGGAAGGAATCAATTTTTTTTGCCAAGATGTATCAAAGACACATATAAAAATGATGCTTATCCTTTAAAGAAGTACTGGTGCTAAAAGTGTGTCAATGGTGCATAACGGGTTGAGATGAATCCTTGTCTTTCTGCATTCAAATGCAGATTTTGACTCCATCATGGAAGTGTACATACTTTGATAAGGTCAAACACAGTCAGAAACTAGAGCCAACAGCCTATACAGAGCTGCCAAATCTCCGTGATTTTGCAGGAGACTCCATGAAAATAGAACAATATTACTGCATTGGATTTCATCACATCACCCAATCTCCCTGAGCATTGATAGAGTATTGTCATTCGGTTTGTATGCATTTGATAGACATCTCCCAGAATTCTGGTGAAATTTTTCCAAATCTTCCTGATTAATGAATTTCAATGTTGGTAGCTCTGCCTATACACCGCCATCCTGCAAGGATGCATCCCAGAGAGACACAGCTGTACAAAGTTTTGGTCAGATGGCTACGCCACAATGCTCTCAAACACACACACACATGTGTGCACATGCGCTGTAGCGTATCAAAGATTGCTATTGTCATCGCACGCTCGCGAGATCGCAACTATCGAAGTTTAACCTACATTGAGGATGGGGCTGGTAGGACCTCCACCGAACACAGCGCCCTCTATAAACGATATCACGCTGTAAGAGACCAGCTGTAAGGGCCTTATATATTTGGACCACTCAACACGCATCACATATTTCTCCCGCCCCCACAGCGCTGAACACAGCACCCTCTATAAACGATATCACGCTGTAAGAGCTCAGCTGGAAGGGCGTTATATATTTGGACCGCTCAACACGCATCACATATTTCCCCCGCCCCCACCCCCACAGCGCTGATCACAGCGCCCTCTATAAATGATATTACGACGTAAGAGCTCAGCTGTAAGGGCGTTATATATTTGGACCACTCAACACGCATCGCATATTTCTCCCGCCCCCCCCCCCCCCACCCTCACAGCGCTGAACACAGCGCCCTCCATAAACGATATCACGCAGTAAGAGCTCAGCTGTAAGGGCGTTATATATTTGGACCACTCAACATGCATCACATATTTCTCCCGCCCCCCCACCCCCATAGCGCTGAACACAGCGCCCTCTATAAACGATATCACGCTGTAAGAGCTCAGCTGTGAGGGCCTTATATATTTGGACCACTCAACACGCATCACATATTTCTTTCCACACACAGCTGTTTGACCAGTACCCTAACGACATTGATATGCTGGAGGACCTGATACATAGAGAGCAGGCTCAGGCGGACTGCCAGTACCAGACGGACGAGAACGTGGTCAAGGACTACAAGCTCAGGTGCAGGGAGATCAAAGACGTGGAGACAGAGGTAGGGATAGATATTCCACGATAATTCGAAATGGAGTTTCATGCCGACGACTGCCTCTATCGCTACTCATAATAAAAGTATGAAAGTATTTGTGCTATCATGACAAATTTGATATCCAACAAATGAGTATGTCATGCCCCTTCATCACATTGCTTTGTCATTGGGAACTGAAATATATTTAGGTCTCATTTTTTCCCCAAAAATCTTAATATTTTAGATAAATTAAAAATAAAAACTTGACAAAAAAAATTCATATTTGTGCTAGAAACAAACATTTCAGATTACACTTTTCTGTTGAGTGGTGACATGTCATGATAGAAAATATAGTATAAATCATAGATTTGACATTTATATATTTCTATGAAACAATGTTTGAAAATATAGTAATTTGATACAAAATTCGTCATGGTAGTATTTAAATTTTTGAAGATATAGTAAATTTTACGATGTTTGGCAAGCGAACAAATTTCTCTGGATTCCATGAGTGTATGTAAACTTTTTGCCTCAACTGTATGTATCACTTCACAATAACAAGCAAGCAGGTAGTGCATTTTCAACCAAACTTGGTACAAAGAAAGATTAATACACAAATAAAGAAGTATGAACTAAAACGGAAATCATGTCTCCAGGTCTCCAGGAAGATGAGGAGCTGGAGAGCCACCGGCCCAGGATCTCTCAGCTCAAGGAGACCTGGCTACAGAATGTCAATGAAAGCATGTTTATCATTATCTACCCTGTGATGGAAACCCATAGCTATGATTATCTCCCTTACTCCTTACTGCCTCCAGGTCTCCAGGAAGAGGGAGGAGCTGGAGAGCCACCGGGCCAGGATCCCTCGGCTCAAGGAGACCTGGCTGCAGAATGTCAATGAAAGCATGTTTATTATTATCTACCCTCTGATGGAAACCCATAGCTATGATTATCTACCTTACTCCTTACTGTCTCCAGGTCTCCAGGAAGAGGGAGGAGCTGGAGAGCCACCGGGCCAGGATCCCTCGGCTCAAGGAGACCGTGCTACTGAAGCTCAATGAAAGCATGTTTATCATTATCTACCCTCTGATGGAAACCCATAGCTATGATTATCTCCCTTACTCCTTACTGTCTCCAGGTCTCCAGGAAGAGGGAGGAGCTGGAGAGCCACCGGGCCAGGATCTCTCGACTCAAGGAGACCTGGCTGCAGGAGCTGAAGGAGCTGGTCCAGCAGATCAACGAGAAGTTCTCCCACTTCTTCTCCTGCATGGGCTGCGCTGGAGACGTGGTCTTACACTGCCCATCAGAGGTACAAGAATAAGAGATAAACTAATGCATATAGATGCTGATGAGACCTCGTAGCCTTGAGCCTCTTGGCTATTTCGCTATTTCTCTATATGACAAAATCACGAGCTTTTCCATTTTATGTACATACTTTTCTAGTAAGCATCATCATTTCAAAAAGTGTTATTAATAACCACACACCCACATCCAAATACCCCCATCGTTTCAAAAAGTGTTAATAACCACACACCGACACCCAAATACCCCCAAAACACCGAAAAACGCTTGATGAAATACATAACAACATTGAAAAACAATAAAATACATCTTTTTCTTTCAGGAATTGATAAGGGAGTTATGAAAGACATTTGTACCAAAAATTTGCTATTCCAGAGGCTTTATTTAGTGAGAAATACCCAAATCTCTGATTTCTTGCGTAAATTACCATAAATTGATTGATTTAAACAAAAATTAAAGGATTTTTCGTAAATTTAGCTTTAAAAGTTTGTAGATTACATGAATCTTGATCTTTCTGCAAAATTTAAAGGCAATCAGGCGACCCATAGCTGAGAATTTTTTTGGGGGTGGCGGGGGCATAATGGCCATTATCTCCCCCCTCCCCCCCCCCCCCCCCCCCCCCCCGCCCATAATAACAAGCTTTCAAATACCCCTTGAGTATTACGGTTAATGCAGATTTCTGGGCATATAAGCAGATAAGTGTGCTTGATTTAGAATGTACACTTAAATTGAAAAGGTCCAATAATCAATATGCATGGTTGGTATTGGATGCTAAATTCACACTAACTATAGCTTAACAGTTTTAAGACAGCCCGTCCCTTTTTCAAGTCACCACAAAACCATCGAAACATTTGCAAAACATAGAGAAGTGTTAGCAAGCTGTATATTCATAATTTTAAACTGATACGTAGTGTAAAATTTAAATAATGCACGTAAACAACGTCTTATTAATAGTCTTTACCTCAGGCTCGTAGCAGTTTGTGTTGAAATATCTGCTTTATTTATTAATCTGTTTATTAAATTATAAAACGGATTATGAAAAAAAAAATGTTCAATAGAAGGAATCATCTCCAAAGTTTGGTAATTACTGATAAAATTAGGATTTCACACATGCATAATAACCACATAGATACTGTAACAAAGACTAATACTTTTTTCGTAGTACGAAAAAAGTCGGTTTGAAATTTAACGGCTGAAATCTTTACATATGCAGAAAGCTTCAACATGCTATATTCTTAGAAATGGTCTTGAATCATACTTTCTTCAATTTACAATCGTGATAGACGATTTCAAATTTTAAGCTTGCAAAAGGGACGGACAATCTTTAATTTAGACTAATTCTAAGTGTATGCACTATCGAGCACACTTATCTTCTTGGATGGCAGGAAATCTGTTTATTTGCATAATTATTCTATTTTGACCTGCAAAAGGACTACCCAACCTTTAAGGTGTATTTCCCCTCAATGAATATTGAAGCGCTTCTTGAAACTATCTCTTTGCCGCCTCCAGACTATGACAAGTACGAGATGCACATCCGGCTGAAGTTTTTAGGCAGCATTTTCTTTCATTTTCAGTCGTGTGTACACTATTTTTTTTTTTTTATGACTCCGCCACGAAGTGGCCGGAGGCATTGTCCGGGTTGTTCGGGTTGTTTGGGTTGTCCGTCCGTCCGTCCGTACTTAAGTCCGTCCGTCCCGAATCCGTTTAGGCAATATCTTGAGAACCATTCACCAGAATCGCTTCAAACTTGGTACATGTGTGTATTGCATGAAACCAATGAATTGTGTAAAATAGGGGTCAAATCTGATTGAGGTCAAAATTTCCGAAAGGTCAAAGGTCAATGAACTTCACCCAAAATTGGCTAATTTTAAACAAACTTGATACAAAGATGGATTTAGACAGACTGGTTAGATGGGAAGTCAAAGAAGTAGGAGGTCAATGAACAGTGCCAAACTTGGCTAAACATGGTAAAATGGAATATGATATTTTCATTTCACATAGGAATTCAATTGTACATTGCCCACCAAACATTCACATTTTCTGAGAATAAATCTAAATAGAACTAGCAAAGAGGAGGAGGCATATATATCGACTCGTGGAAGTCGAATTGCTCTAGTTTTGACATGCAAAAGGGTCCCATAATGACTATCAATCATCTTCTTGAAACTATCTCTCTGGCGCCCTCAGGAGGACTACGACAAGTACGAGATGCACATCCGGGTGAAGTTCCGTCGCAACGAGCAGCTGCAGCTGCTGACGTCCACCTACCAGAGCGGCGGGGAGCGCAGTGTGGCCACCGTGCTCTACCTCATGGCCCTGCAGAAGCTCAACAAGTGCCCCTTCAGGGTCGTCGACGAGATCAACCAGGTCAGGTCTTTAAACCCTTCAATCTAACCCTGCTTGTACAAAGTAGGCACAACGTTTGCAGCAACTTGATGATGTCATACCTAAAGCTAGGTATATGACCTGGAGTTATTGACTTTTTGCAGCATTTGTTTCCTATTGATTTTCCTGCTATTTTGTGTATTGAATCACAGGAAAAAATACCACAATATTGTAGAATGTGAGACCTTTTAACTGTGACCAAGAAATAGCAGCAAATGTTGCAGCTTGAGACTCTTGGGTTGCCTGGCCGGTAGAGACTTGCTAGGCCCTTTATTGTGACCCCTCGTTTGATCAAGACACTGTTCTTATACACACTGAATTCAATCCCGCAATATTACAGCAATATTATGGCAAGGTCACAGATTGAAGTGTGCAGACAATTACATCAAAACATTAGGTAGGTCTACTGGTGTTGAAAAAGGAGTTAAATTTGGAACATATGTATCAATGGTTTTACATGAAAGAAAATGAGTACACAACTCCCTCGAGTAAAGAAGATTAGCAATCGCAGCCAGATGAAACTAACATCCAGCTTTTTACTCGCATGCACTTTATGGTACCTTCTATCAGACATTGTTTTTCTGCACTACACCCTGATAGTATGACCTTACACCATACAGTGGCCTGTATTACAGATGGAGAAGACCGTTGAGGTAGAGGCATATTGCTTGACTGTGTGGCATTCAAATTGCTCTCGTTCATAATGATATCTGGTCTCCTGACAGGGAATGGATCCCAACAACGAGAGGAAAGTGTTCCAGTTTGTGGTGGAGACTGTGTGCAGCGAAGTGTCTTCCCAGTACTTCCTCATTACACCCAAGGTAAGCGGCCTGGAGCTGTTCTAGTCTGGGACAGTCTGCTAGACCTAGTAATCAGCGACATCCATGACAATGGCATTCCATCCTTCAAGAGCAGAGTGCACAGGCATCTTATCTCTTGAACCCTTCACTCTATTTGGGTCTAAGCTGCTGTGAACCAGTGATTGGGCCATGTGAATTATTTTATCGTGCGTAGGGGTGGTATTCCGAAATCTCTCCTAAGATTTCTCCTAAGTCCCCTCCTAAGTTTTCTCCTATCTTTATGCAAAATTATACAAAATATGAAGTTAGAAGGATGGTATTCCAGAATGCATATATGAGAGGAGAATATTTAGGAGAAAACTTAGAAGAGCCACCCTCTTTGCCATTCATAACACAGGCAGAACAAGAGTGCAGCGTTCATTTGCATAGGCGCGTGTACATGATTCATGTGCATAGTTGTGCGTCCACAGAGTTAGGATGAAACCTATAAGAAAGTCCAGATGAGATGTGATTGTGATTGGCTCCTCTCCATTGGCTAATAAATGCGCACTGGGCTCAGTCTAACCCTTCCTGATTTGCATTAAGAGAGTCCTAAGAGGACATTCTGGAATACCAATTTCAGGCTCTCTTAGGCACCTCCCAAGTTGGGAACTTAAGAGAAAACTTAGGAGAAATTTTGGTATACCACCCCTTGTGTCTATATTATTTTGGATGTCTGGTCTATCCTCATGGGCTGTTGTTCACTAAAGCAAGTTCTATGTAAAGAAAAAAAAATGCTTCCAACCAGTGCTCGTTTGCTGTGGTAGCTCATTCACAGGCATGCTGAACATTAGATAGTGCTCTGAAATATTAATAAAGGGCAAGTTTTATGTACTAATGTTTGAGCAAAGGAGTGATACTTTCACAAAATGTCAAAAAGCATATTTGATTTCTTTATATAAAATCAAAACAATGTTGTCACAAAAGCATTTTGTTAGGTGTACTTTTCATACATATTAAAATCTTGAATTCAATGTTCAATCAGAAAGCCTATGGAATGATCGATTTCAGTAGAAGCAGAAAAGAAATACAGTTGTAAAGTGTTGAGAAGTGTGATCTCTAAACCAAAACATTTATGTTCAACTATTGTTCTCTCTCTCCTCCTCTCTGTGTCTCTGTCTCTCTCTTTCTCTTTCTATTTTACTCTATATATATCCTTTTCTGTTTTTCTCTTTCTCTTCCTCTCTTTCTCCCTCTCTCTATTTCTGTCCGGCCCTCTCTCCTTGTTTCTCTGTCCCTATCTCTGTCTGTCCATGTATTGTTCTCTCTCTCTCTACGTCTGTCTCACTCTCCCTCTCTCTATCTCTCTCTCTCTATGTCCGTATCTCTCTCTCTCTCTACGTCTGTCTCTCCCTCCCTCTCTCTCTCTCTCTCTCTCTCTCTCTCTCTCTGTTTCTCTCTCTCTCTCTCTCCACCCACATCTGTCTGTCTGTCTCTCTTCCTCTCTCTCTCTCCCTCTCCCCCCCCCCCCCCCCCCCCATTCTCTCTCTCTCCCACTCTCTCTTTCTCCCTCTCTGTTTCTGTCCGGCCCTCTCTCCTTGTCTCTCTGTCCCTATCTCTGTCCATGTATTGTTCTCTCTCTCTCTCTCTCTCCCCCTCTCTCTCTCTCTCTCTCTCTCTCTCTCTCCCCCTCCCTCATCATCTCTCTATTTCTCTCCTTCTCCCCTTCTCCCTCTCACTGTCTCCCCCTCCCGACAGCTCCTTCCCAACCTGCGCTATGGGCCCAAGATGAAGGTGCTGTGTGTGTACAACTCTCACTGGATGCTGCCCCACAACCAGTGGAACATTGACAAGTTTGTCCAGAGGAAGAAGGAGCTAGACGCAGCATGAGAAACATGAATCTCAAGGTCAAGGCCAACGCAGATAACATAAGTTTGCCCCAAGTCTGCAGCCTACAACCGGAGGTCACCCTCTTGCACAATTCCAGTGACTTGGTCCTGCGATTCAATCAGTGGCAGGACTGTATATTGGATTGTGTCGTCAGCGATGGCCTTTAAAGAGGACTTGGACATTCTTGGTGTGCTCAGTGTATCGCAGTCACTGCACTTCAGTGATATAGCTTCTCTACAGTAATATCACAGACAAACGGGAAGCTGAACACAACTTGAGAAATGTGATTCTAAAAAGAGGATTTTGATGTTTGTTTTGTGCTCAGTGCATGGTAACAAAAACAAATGTAGGGTACTGTTCCAGGGGGGTGTTTCATCAAGCTGTTCTTAAGCGAACAACGACTTGACCCACTACTGGTGACCCTCCCTTGTGCTACATGAGACACCACTCTTTGTTCCTGTTTTAAGATTGTCGGAGCTAATTTCCAACAATCCTAATCAAATTTGACAAGTCATGAACGTATTCAGACAGACACTTGTTAACAATGGGCGTGAGTGGTTGATCTGTCAAACTTGCTTTTTGTCTTACCGGAACGAAGTTTGGCTGAGACCTCGTAATCACTTTTCCCGTTAGTCTGCTGGTCTGCCATTCTGTTGATCTGTTACAAAAATGTTTACGGTTTGGTTGAACTCACAACCCTTCAAAGGGGGAAGGGGTAGTAGTTGTAATGATCATGGGCCGAAATAATGACATAACTGTTCTGCTGTCGTCCTGATAATGTTTGATTGCAACAATTTGGTCATTTTGGAAAGATGCCTTTGTGGTTCTTTGAAATCAAACTCGACTGAGAGCCATGGTCGTTGCAGAGTGGCACTCCTTTGATTAGAGATGCTGCAGTCTTCACCACTACAGCCCTTTAGTTTTAATCATTAAGGGGAATATACTGGACTGGGGAGACAGAAAAAACTTCCAAAGGGTGATCACGAGCAATCTTCCTCCCAATGGTCTTAAGTTCATGTATTGTCCATTTTAGAAACTTGATGAAAGTGATTTGCCCCCAAATGATCCACATTTGGAGTAAGTAGTGACTTAATCGCAATCCCTTCCGTGTTCGGGCTGAGCATTTTGAGGATTTGTGATTTAGTCACTACCTAGTCCAAATGTGGATCATTTGGGGGCTAATCACTTTCATCAAGATTCTAAAATGGACAGTACTTCCACTTAAGACTATTGGTAAGAAGATTGCTCATGATCACCCTTTTGGGGGCTTTTTTGTCTTCCCAGTAGAGTATATTCCCTTTATTCCATTTAGATTGTGCAGTATGATTGTATGATTCTATTTATACCCATTGAACACAACCACATTGGCCAGTCATTCTTACAATGTAAAAGGAGACTATAAACGTATGTGACAATAGAGTTTCACACATGGGATTTGAGTTCCTGTCATTGTAATTTTATCAAAACATCCATCATTTTCTTTAAGACCTGCCAGATTTTCGTCTAAGTTTATCTCAGTATATTTATCTCATGTTGTTTTTATTAAAAATGACTCACTTTAATGGTTGTATTTCCCTCTAATCCCTAACGTTCCTTTGCATTTGGCACCAGAAAGTTAGACACACATTCCTTTAAAGGTCCCCTGTCATCAAAATGTATGTCGACTTATGTTGATGCGACATAATGTACATAACAAAATCACTAAATATATATGTCCTATATTTTAAAATAATTTTTCTTTATTTTTTCTCAGCACTGATAAGCCCCGCCTCCAAATTATCCTCCAACTCAAAATTCCCCCAGTGACATCATCAAAGGTAGAAATTACCAAGATAATAAGCAGAATTTATGCACATACTAAACATTGTAATGAATACCTCCACCTGCCCACAAGATCATCACATGTCTTCACACAATGCCATCTAACAACCTTTCATGTGGGAATAATCGTTTCCTTATGTCAGAAATGTGCCAGCTATGTGATGCTATTATAAGCACTTGCAGGTAGTCATTGCAATGTTTAGTTTGTGCATAAATTATGTCTATTATCCTGCTAATTTCTACCTTTGATGATGTCACAGGGGGAATCTTGAGTTGGATGATATTTTGGAGGCAGGGCTTATCAGTGCTGAGAAAAAATATAGAACAATTATTTTAAAATATAGGACACATATTTCCATTAAACAGTTAGTGATTTTGTTATATACATATTAAGTTGCATCAACAAAAGTGAACATATATTTTGATGACAGGGGCCCTTTAAGTAGCAATTTTGTTTTTCAGCAATAAAGGGTTTAATCAGAATGACTAAGATTAAACAGATGAATTTATGAAAAGTGCCTGTGATATTACCATATTTAGATGGTTGTAAAAGTGTTCACCAAAGATATTTTATCCTGCTTCACCATTCAAACGTATGCACAGTGAAACCTGTACTACAGAAAGACCACTCATAGGAGACAAGAAAAATTGCATGATGAGCAGATGGTCTTTATGTATAGTTTAATTTAACCCTAGGTTTCAATGGACAACACTGTTTAAGGGGAGCAACAAACGTGGCCTTTATAGACAGGTAAACAGGTGGTCTAATCTGCACTGATGGTCACTAAAGCAGTCCTCATTGTACATGTACACTTTGTCTAAGCTTATTGTAGTATACT
>OZ022578.1:20774937-20796236 GCA_963669155.1 Arbacia lixula | reverse complement strand
AACCCCAAAGGATTTTTTTTATTGTGGGGGGGGGGGGGGGGGGGGGGGGGGGCTCGACAGTAAAAAATAAAAACAAAATTGAAAACTTACACCCCCCCCCCCCAGCCCCCCCCCCCCCCCCACATGCACACAATGCACTCTTTTTATTCTGAAAATGCACCATTGCATTGTAAATCATATTTCTAAAGTATCATTAAGAAAATCATTTACCCCCCTTCCCCCTCTCTCGATCTGAACATGTTTCTTTCACTCCTTTTCTCCTTGTTTCCCAACTCTTCTCTTCTTTTTATAGTATCTCTTTCTCACTCTCACCTCTAATATTTCTGTAATTTTTCTTCCCTCACACACACATACTACATGTATTACTCAATTCTCAACAGCACATAGGCCTATCCATTGAAAAGTAATTGGTAAATCGGGCACAAAAAAGAGCGGTGTACTAGATGGAATTAAATAGTGCTGCAAATGGCAAGACAACTTTTATTAACAGCTGACAGTGGATGAGCATGCAAAAACATTTAAAACTACTGTACATCTCTTGTTTGAATACCTGACTTGTCACAATTTACATGAGGTATTGAAATGCTGGCAATGTTATCGTATGGGCCCTACCACATGGCCCATGGTAACTACATCACACACTGTAGTACAAATCACAAAGTTGCCTACATTTATATTTTACAGTGTCCCAGGAGGTACACCTGTACACTTCATAACTGTGACTGAAAATATAATGTATCCAAAGTATTATTTCTTCATGTCACAATGTCTACCTTCTAAGTACAAACTGTGTTGATACTCTACATGGCAAGATACCTCTTGTAATTGCATTTACATTCTTAAAAGCTAGAATTCTTGCACTTTCTTTGGCAATTTCTTTTAAGTACATGTACAAACTAAATTAAGAACAACTTGAATGTGAAGTGAAAACTACATAAAAGAAGATATCATATTTTTCTTTTCTGAAATAAATTATATAACAAAAATACTTAACTTGAAAGAAGAGATGTTACTCACATATTCCCTTTTTGATTCACACACATGTCTGAGAATATTTGCGAGAATATTTCCTGATAAAAGAAGTAATCTTAGAATGTATTTTGGCAAACTTTCAGATACAAAAAAATAATAAATATGTTGTTGTACAGTGAATGAGTTATACATGCATGCATCTCTTTGTAATTCACACATAAAACACAATTTGAACATCATGTGAGGCTTGAACAATAACACAAAAGATTGAAAATAAAATGACCGTGATGCACATTCTATAAAATATAGAATTAAAGTTAAGCCACAAAACCAAACAATGGTTAAATATAAAACATCAAGCATCATATTTCCATATCTTCATATTCAGAGTCTATGCTTTCTCTGTCATATTCTTTTGGCAGTATATTAACTTCCAAGCCACTTTCAATGTCTTCATCATAAAGGATACTTAAAGTACTGCTTACAGTAGAATCATCATCATCCTCAACATCATCATCATCGTCATCATCATCATCATCATCACTAGTATCACTAGCATCATCACCATCATTATCAAGATCAGCTGAATATTCTGTTGTGGTGTCACATGTCGATGTAGATTGCATTGGCATAGTTACATTAGGAACATTTTCACAGTGTTTGCATCTACAACCAGGGCCACATTTTCTTTTATCTTTAACACATTTACAAAGCCTATTTGTACATTTGCTCTTAGAACAAGCACAGCCTCGTGTAAGGTATATAACATTTTCTCTAATGCGATTAATATTTTTTTCTGTATCCCAAATGATGCTGACCTTGTTCTTATCATCTTGATTTGTTATATTATATCCATAAAAAGAAATGTTTGGATATATAAAAATTGGAGAATTAACTTCATCCCATACTGTTGATACCCAACAACTCCTTAACCAGTGAAGGTTCAAAGCAGAATTAGAAGGGAGCAGATCATCTTCATATTCACCCTTCCATGAAGCTAAACGTACTATATCCAGAGCCTTATGATGCCGTGACATAATGTCAGAATCTTCTATACTATTGTACAGATCAATAATCGAATTGTAATTATGAAGACAAGAACGGTTAACATGGTAAAATATGCACATAATAAGGCGATAAAAAGACATTAAACCATCATCTGAATTAACATTCAATTCAGTTTGAGCTAAGTAACCTTGTGTATTACTGTAGCATCCAGTAATAAAATGTGCATGTTGGAAAAATAATTTAAAAAAGGTAGGCTTCCCTATATGCGCAAAGTATGAAACAAAATCACAACCTGACGTGATATATAAAACCTGAAGAATCTTCCAAACATTTAACTGCTTATTTATCAAACTTGCCAAATCAGAATCATGGTCACATGCAGACTGTAATGAATTGAGATTTAGATATTTTTCATCCCCCGCTCAGGCACTGTATTGCACTGTGACATGTTTATTACCAAAGTTCAAGGGAAGTCCTATCACACCGATATCTCGATCAATAGAATATATTAAAATATTATTGCATGGAGTATCATTTACATGTAACCAGATCTGTGTATCACTTTCCTCATGATTATGGACAATATTATGATGATCAATGCCTTGCTCACTTATTGAAACACCTGTCCATTGACTAGAACTCTCACTTCCGACATGAAATCCTCCAGAAGTAACAAAAACTTTACCACTGTTTATTTCAATATCATTTTTTTACAAGCTCAATAAATTTATTGGACAAGTAACGACATAAGGTGTATTTGTTCTAGCGAACTTTAAGAAAATTATTCCATTGGTTTGGAAGAGGGACTTTGTCATCAAGTGACTCATAATAATAACATTCTCCTTCAGTTTTATCCCTTCTGCTACGTTCTACATCTTTTGGAGAAATACCCTGTGTTCCAACTTGATCAAAGAGGATCCGGACTTCTTTTACATTTTTCTTGAAAAAAAGAAAACACCCATCTAGCTATCAGAAATTGTGCATATTCGTCAAATGTTTTTAGACTTTTCAGGGGAGAACTATATATCATATTCACGCCTTCTACAATCACGCACGTATAAGACACAAACTTGAAAGACGGGGACACTATTTCATAACTTGATGAATATCTTTTTTTTTTTTTTTTAATCTTTTTCTGGTGTATAGGACTCATTCTTCAACTTTTTTGAATATTTTTGCCTGCAACTGTTACATATACAAGAAAAATCTGAAATGTCTGTAAACTTTGATTTGATTAAATCTTTTAGCATTTCAGACTTAATTAAATTGAAATGGGTGTATTTGTGAGATGTTTTTTGACAAAGGCGACATGGTCCACATGAAAAATTCCCACAGGGCTGCTTATGTTTGGTAAGCTTTTCTTTCACCCCAACGAAACATTTGTGTTTTTGTTGAACAATATTACACGAGGGGCGATTGAAGGTGGAACTGGTGGCGGATGGGGATCAGGAGCTAGAGGTGTGATTGAAGGTGGAACTGGTCTGGTGGTGGATGAGGATCAGGAGCTAGAGGTGCGATTGAAGGTGGAACTGGTGGTGGATGAGGATCAGGAGCTAGAGGTGCGATTGAAGGTGGAACTGGTGGCGGATGAGGATCAGGAGCTATAGGTGCGATTGAAGGTGGAACTGGTGGCGGATGGGGATCAGGAGCTAGAGGTGCGATTGAAGGTGGAACTGGTGGCGGATGGGGATCAGAAGCTAGAGGTGCGATTGAAGGTGGAACTGGTGGTGGATGAGGATCAGGAGCTAGAGGTGCGATTGAAGGTGGAACTGGTGGCGGATGGGGATCAGGAGCTAGAGGTGCGATTGAAGGTGGAACTGGTGGTGGATGAGGATCAGGAGCTAGGGGTGCGATTGAAGGTGGAACTGGTGGCGGATGAGGATCAGGAGCTAGAGGTGCGATTGAAGGTGGAACTGGTGGCGGATGGGGATCAGAAGCTACAGGTGCGATTGAAGGTGGAACTGGTGGTGGATGAGGATCAGGAGCTAGAGGTGCGATTGAAGGTGGAACTGGTGGTGGATGAGGATCAGGAGCTAGAGGTGCGATTGAAGGTGGAACTGGTGGTGGATGAGGATCAGGAGCTAGAGGTGCGATTGAAGGTGGAACTGGTGGCGGATGGGGATCAGGAGCTAGAGGTGCGATTGAAGGTGGAACTGGTGGCGGATGAGGATCAGGAGCTAGAGGTGCGATTGAAGGTGGAACTGGTGGCGGATGGGGATCAGGAGCTACAGGTGCGACTGGACGAGTGACATGAAGATGAGAAAGTGGAACTGGTGGTGGATGAGGATCAGGAGCTACAGGTGTGACTGGATGAGTGACATGAAGAGGAGAGGATCTTACTTGTGGAGAATCACACAAGTGGACATCCTCATATTTGATCTGTGGTTAAAGTGAAAAAAAAAACACATTTAGGCAAAACATTAGTAAAACTGAAAGAAAAAAATGTTCCTTACAAGTCAATATCACATACAGAAACATTTCTTACTTAAGTCAAATTAAATGTGTGTTTTTTTTCGCAGAGCAAGATCACTTTAATCACAACTAAAATGACGAAAAAGGACTTTACCAATTTCTCAGTCAAACAGAGGGACATTAAGGCCAGTCCAAACTGCATCCATGGAAAGAAGTTAGGAAAGTGTAAAAAAAAAATTATGGTAATGTATTTTACTACCCTATCATTTAAAACACCCTGCCCCACCCCCACAAAATATAAAAAAGGAAGAAGGTGTTTAGGTCTACTAACTTTGGTGGCTGGGCAGCCACCAAAGTTAGTAGACCTAAACACCTTCTTCCTTTTCCGGTGCTTCTTGATCCTCTGCCGCCTCCTCTTCCTTTCTCTGGCCTTCTTGCGTGAGGTAACATATGGAGCAGGTGACTTGGGGAGTGGGGAACAAGGTAGCATGATGATTGTGCTGGGAATGTTATGTATGGAATAAGGCTCAGGTTCTTAGATGATAGCTCATGATATTTAGGGGGAGGAGGGAGCAACACTGGATCTCGTTTTTTAACAACTTTCTTTTTTTTTCTCTTTGGTTGATCCACCTTCGTTTTAAGATAAGGCTTTCCATATCGTTCCCTTTTTCTGTATTTTATAAGGGCTTTTTCCTTTTCTGATAGGATTGGTTGTTGAACAGTTGATTTTGAGCGGGAACTGCAGGAAATTTTAATCAAAATTTTTAATTCTTTAGGTATTCAAGTTGTTTGCTTGGGTTTGAAGTTTTGGTAGTAAACAAATTGAGATATTAAATTTGTGAATTCAGAAGCAAGTGCTGACTTCCCTTCAAGAGTTAAATGAACACCATCAAAATGAAAAAACCTATCACTGCACAAAAAGGGGGAAGTGGCGAGTATCACATAGCAATTAAAAAAACCTTAGCACAATTTGTGTAAATTATTAATATAGTATCTCGACTTCGTGTATAAATCTTCTTTAAAAAATTTTAAGAGGAAGAGTCGAAGGTAATCGAAGCAGTCTAAATGTTTTTAAAAGACAAGTCGACCACATATACCCCCCATCACTATACCAAAAACATAACACGGAAATACACGTACGGGACTGGACACTAGTTATTTCGTTCACAAGTTTTGGCGCGGTTTCACCAATTCTACAAAGCAAAGGGGCTACTTCCGGTCAAATAGGATATTTAAGTCATTTTCAAACTGATTTTTAAGACAAAAGAACTGGTGATTCGATCAAAATCCCCGATGTCATCACAAATCAACATTTCATCTTTTCACGTAAGAAGTTTCAATACAAAACGATTTTCAACTGTTAATCATTGACATTTAAGCTATTGACTCAGGCTTTTCTACCGCGATGACAAACGTGGACATGATGGAGTGGAATCTTGTATTTTAATATAGAATCTCACATAAGCTTGTATGATGGGGGGACCCTAGGGCGGCTTGGCTTGTCTGCGCACCTAGTGATATTTCACTGAAAATTGACAAACTTTCATTTTGTATTCCTCTAATGGCTGACCTCATTAACAGTTACATACTAAATAGATCTAGATCTCCAGTAGTACAGGATCTAACATTCATGGCATTAGAGCTACCACACTACTTACTGCGACCAGCCCGCTCACGCAGTGAGCTGCGCGGGAGCAGTCCCGGGGCTACCACACTACATAACCGGCGTTAGAATCTAGATCTAACACGTACTAGCGTTAACGTTGTAACTGTAGTTAGTTAACAAAATAATTTAGACCTTTTGGTCTTGCCTCTAGGATAACCACAAACGTACAAACTACAGTGACATACCTTTGATTTTGATTCCAGCAATATAATAACGTTAGACATCCGTGTCTATATAGTAGATCTTCACGGTGTCTACTCTAGCTAGTGTGGCTCGGTAGGTACGCGTATACATGTGTAACTGTTAGGCGGCCGGGCGCGGCCGGATGATCGGAGGCCTAGGCACCTTCACCGCAGTACCGACAGGCGAGACAGGTCGTACCGCGCCGTCTGTACTACTGTACTGCCGTCCGAGCTGATGATCTAGCTTGCGCTTGCTCAAAATACAGCGCCACCTTTTGGCCGAGAAAAAAGAGGAACGTATTTTTGGAAAGAGTGAAATGATTTCTTGCGAAAGAGAGGAATGGATTTTTACGTGACAACAAAGAGGAATGAATTTTATCAACGTACTGTTATGGCCTTAGGTAGAGGCTCAAGATCAATTCATTGGATTGTATTATCCAACAAAAGTAAAATGATTTTTTTTTTGCTGAAAGTAAAATTATTCTTTTTTTGCTCAAAAGTGAAATATATTTTTGTGAAAAGTGAAATATATTTTCGTGGAAAGTGAAACGATTTATTGTGATCAAGTGAAATTTATTTTTATGAAAAGTAAAATGTATTTCTGTGAAAAAGTGAAATGAATTTCGGTGAAGAGTGAAAAGTAATTTTGTGAAGAGTGAAATGAATTTTTTTTTAGAAAGTGAAAAGTATTTTGACATTGAGTGAAATGATATTTTGTGAGAAGTGAAATATAATTTTGTGAAAAAGTGAAATGCATTTTGGAATAAAGTGAAACATATCTTTGTGATAAAGTGGAATGAATTTTTTTGAAAAGTAGAATATATTTTTGGAAAGTGAAATATAAATTTGCTGGAGTGAAATGGTTTAGTGAAAGAGAAACATATATTTGTTCAAGTGAAATATATTTTGAATTGATTCCGTTATGGCGTGCCATACACATGAAAGTATGAATACATGCAACTTTATATCTCACGAAAAACATTTAAAACAGTGATTTCTCGGACATAGATTAGAATATGAATCCAACCAGCTCAAGAATATGATTCCAAATATCATATTTATGGTATTTTTTTTTTTTTTTACATACATTCAAATTATTGAATGATCATAATTTATTTCAATAAACTTCAATACAAATAAGGCAAATTTTTCAATTTAAAAAATTGAGTAAGTTGAGGAAATTAATTGTTTCAAGCAATGGAGATGGTATATCCAATTCATGTCAAATTTAGAACATATACATGAAATATGTGTACAAGTGAGAACATTACATGCGTTTCTTGAGAAAACATTCTTTACACTAAATTTGGGCTCTAAAAGCTGTCTCTATGGTACTATAAAAACTTTGCAACAAAAATGTTCATGCTGCTGCAAATAGGAATATTTACCATTCTGTCAAAGGCTTTAGAAACCAGTACTCATGAAATCCTCCTTGTTATGTTATATCGTCGGTGGGCTGTTAAAACCTCGTATCTCAAAAAAACAAAATGTTCAGGAGAGCGAAAAAACATTCTTATTTCTACAAATTATGTGCATAGGCGTTGTTATGTTAACTAAAGACTATGTTTGATTATCAATTCAATATGGAATGGTTGAAATGCAAAAAAATAATTTACATGGCGGGAATTTGAGTTACGAGGTTTTCGCACTAAGTCCTAAATTGAGATACGAGGTTTTCTCATTTCAAATTGAGTTACGAGGTTTTCCAACTTGATCTAAAATGAGATACGAGGTTCTCGCACGGTGTCGTACACAGTATCCCATGCTAATATTGTGCAATATGCGCAGTTGCGCGCACATACGTTCTCAAACACACACACACACATACACACACACATACACGCACGTACACGCACACACACACACACACACATACAAACATACACATGCACACGTAACAAACACGTGCAAACCTATGCAAGTGACACACGTAAACGTACATAAACACTATAAATGAACGTTAATCTTATGATCTATGCGCGCACACACACACATGCGCGCACACGTACACACATACACTTCCATACGCCGGCCAAAAGACGCAAAAAATGAATACATATCCATGCATGTGACACACGTCAACGTACGCAAACACTATGTCTATACATTAACGGTCATGTTGTGATCTATGCATACGCACACACACATGGGCGCGCACGTACATTCACACACATACCAATGCACATAGTATACGCACACATACACACATACACACATCACATACATACACAAACCCGACCACACACAAACACGCGCACACGCCGGCCAAAATGACGCAAAAGTACATACAAACCCAGCTAAACACATTAACGTTCATGTGACACTCATGCACACGGACACACACATGCATGCTCACATTATATTCACACACATACCCATTCACATTATATACGCGCACACACACACACACACATACACACAAACGAACAAACATGTGTATACGACGGCACATATAATAGCGCAAAAGACGCAAATAATACATACAAACCCTTGCACGTGACACATGTTGACGCACATTCACATTAACACCCATACTTCAGTCAAACAGGTTGTAACATGCATCAGAATTGCGTTTTGAAACGTGCTTACAAACGCATGAATAATCTAGTGAAATTATGCAGAAAAAAACATCGCAAAACGATGTTTCCCTCCAAATTCAGTATTCATTATGACTGTAAGGGGGGGGGGGGGGGGGGTGGGGGGAAGGAGCTTCGTTCTCGCGGTGTAGGGCATACGGGGATGTGCTGCTCTAATTGATAACTATTTTGAGAAAAATCCCTAAACAAAGAGCATGAACCTCAAAATCCTTGGACATATCCCCCACTTTTGTATCTTTTTTCTTTAAATACTAAATATTTGCGCCCATATTGCCTTTCAAGCATACAAAACGTCGTTTTCTTGACTCCCCCCCCCCCCCCCCCCCCCCCCCCAATAATTGGTACCCTTTTCCGCCAAAATGATAGGTACGGGTTTGGTGGCTTCAGCGGCACACCCCCGTGGGAAACAACTGTGAGTAGCTCCCCTCGCGCCACCCCCCCCCCCCCCCACCCCCTCGGGGGTCAAAATAATCCTAGAGATATTGCATGCTTTCACAAGTTGTAAGTCGAACACTTCATATTTTGACGTGTTTGCCCTCTAGTTACACATACACATTGTATTTGTGATGACTACATAGGCTTGGAATAAATTTTGAAAGTAAAAAAATTCACAAGCATTTTGCCTTTTTAACACAGGACAAAATAGATATCGACTATCTAACGTTATGCACTGCAGCTAGCCTCATCTACTGACTCGGCCTGGCCTATGCGCGTAGCTTTGGCCACAGTCCACGGCTTGTAAAGCAAGTTATATAGCGCCTAGCCTGTTCAGTCTATCGAAGAGAGTTGAGCAAAATGTTTTTATCTTCATGCTGATAGATTATTAAAATGTCGTTACAGATATTACTCACAATAACTGAGCATCTCATTTTAATTAGCAGTATTAAACCTTAATGCAGGACAAAATCCAATAGATCTAATCGATCCCGGCCATGAATATATTAAGCGTAGGTTTAGGTAAGCGATCGATGTGCGCAGCTAGCCGTGCGGATGTGCGCACGCTGCAAATTTTTGTTGCGCGCACAATTGCGCGTGCAGTTAGGCGCGCACCAGCTCTTAGCTGCGCGCATAATTGCGCTATGTATCTTGACTTACGAGGTTTTATCATACCATTATTTGAAGAGGCAAGAGATACGAGGTTTTCAAATAGATGAATTTTGACCTTTTCTTTTTAGATTTTCAACTCCAGCGTTTATTACAAGATGATTTACATCTTAAACTTGACATTCAGCAAAAAAAGTGAATTTCATAAAAATTTGAGATACGAGGTTTTATCAGCCCACCGACGATATAATCTTCATTGCATAACTGGCATTGGTTTCCTCGTTAGTAACAGGCAGAATGCAAAATATTGTTACATTTCAAAAATTAATGTGTATTAAAGCTGGACTATTACATTGATACCTAAACATCATTGTTTGAACTCAATTAAGTGGACATCTTCTTGCGATTGACAAGACATTCATTTAGCTAATTTTACAAAATGAGGATGACAAATAATGATAACCATGATGATAACAATACTAATCCTGATTTTAAGACCTGTTACCTAATACATGTATCAGTGTATCAATTTTGAGAAAAAAGGGTATATGACATTTAACAAGTGTAACGCCACTGGCGGTCTCGCCTGCATCTCGCAGTTAGTAAAGGGTAGCATTCTGTGTCAGTTTCATGGATACTGAATACCTTGTTTTGACCTTTTGTCCAAGTTTTATGAACAAGGTTTATATATTCCCCAAGTTATGACATTCGAAAAAACCTTCACCATGTATAAAGTTTTATGACCCTAAATTACCTTTGATCTTGATCATGTGAACCGGAAAGTCATGCAGGATGATCAGCGATACTTGGTTACCCTTATGAGCAAGCATACATGTATATTTACGTAACATTTACAATATGACCTTTGACCCTATACAATCTAGAACACTTCTGGCAGCACCACCAATTTTGATTGGTTTCTTCGCCATATCATGATGGACCTTCATGGCAAATTTGAAGATGATCCGACAAGAACTGCAGCCTGTACGTAGAGCGTTCAGAAACCTAACACAATTATGACCTTTGACCCGATAAAATACGGAACACTGGGGGCAGCAACACCAACATCAATAGACTTCTTTGCCTTATCATGAAGGACCATCATGGCAAATTTGAAGATGATATAATAAGAATAGTCTCACTCTGCTATGCAGGCGAGACAAAAACGGAAATTTTTTCAGTAAAAAGGGTAACCTGACTGATGATGAAATTTCTTTAAAGAAAGATGTTATCCACACTTGCCCTTTGGCAGTTTAATTCTAAAACTGACAAAATAATTAGGGATAGTGTGTACAGTTTACGCACTATCGTGATTTTAGATGTAATACAAACATCAAAGTACATTATTCATTTAAGGACATGTCCATCCAGAAAAGTTTGAATGAATATAGAAAAATCAGACAAGAACAACACTGAAAACTTCATCGAAATCGGATTCAAGATAAAAAAAGATTGCTATTCTTTTTGTTATCACAAAACAGTTAAATGCACAACTCAGTCCTATGTAGATGAGAGAGTCGATTATGTCACTCACTCACTATTTTTTGGTTGTTTTTTATTGTTTGATTTATACATTTCAATTTTTACAGATTTGACAATAAGGACCCTCTTGATTGAAAAACAATAGGTTAAAACAATGGTAAGTCCACATGTTGAGGGATGAATCACATGACAATGGGAAGAAAATTCAAATATTTCATATTTCATATGATGAAATACAAAACCAAGGATGCTATAAGTGGCGACATAACCGTGTGTTACGAGTCGTATTATATGGTATTCGAGAAGAAATTGATAACGCTAACTCAAACACTGCAAGAAAGAATGAGGAAAGAATTCAATTTGTTTGAGATGGAGGAACTTTACAAATTATCACTATGCTATTCTGTCGCCACCAAATGTGATATTTTCTAACGCTACATGGACACCGTGACAATTTAAATTTTCTTTTGAAACTATGCATAGAAAATCTAAGTTATTTAGCTACCTGGCATAATAAAAAGTAAATGTACATATCGTTTCAGGTAGTAGTCAATCAAATTGCAATAATTTGACTTCAAGACCAAATATAAATATTCCGATGCTACACAGAAACCATTATACCTAAAATAAAATAGCTGAATGAAAAATTAAGCAAATTAAGCAAGTGTTTTTAGTTTCAGATACAAATGTGAGCATGAAATATAGGCTAAGGGGATGACTAACATGATGATTGTTAAGTATCATGAAATATGTAATTTGTCTACCGTTGGAGACAATGAGTAATTCTTGTCTGTATAATATCCCAACGGCTTAAAATCCATTTACGTTACGTAAATCAATGTCATATTTCATATACCTAATTGGGATAGTATTGAACTTTCATCGCTACAGGCATTCCGGTGGTCTAGTGGTTATGACGCTGGTCTAGCAATGCAGAGGTCGTGAGTTCGAGTTCCATCCGGGCAGCATATGATTTTTATCATAGCTGTATGGAATTGGAGACAAATGAATAATTCTTGTCTGCATGCTGATTCTTACTAGTACCAGCAGTTCAACTTGGCGTGCAGGGCAGATGAACGACCTGGGGAAAATGTTAAGAGACGTGACCTGAAATGGAGAACGTTATTTGACATGAGCCTTTTGTGACCTGTGTGGTTGCGGTGCACCATAACTCACTTAATTGGCCGGGTGCCCTATCGGTCTCCAGCAATGACGCTATACATGGCAACATAACAGTGTGTTACAAGTGTTAGTACATGGTATTCGTGAAGAAATCAAGAAAGGAATAGAAAAGCATAGAGAATAGAGAAGAAAATAATGGAGACATCATAAGTCATGGGGCACCCCCCATGATTAATGTCATATCATGACGCAATAATGGATGCGCGAAGGCCGGAGTGGCTTGAGTCTCTTCTCCTTTAATTCTCCACTTCAAGGTCTGGGGCATCAACATTAACAATTAGTCCTTCGAAGAAGGCTCGCTTGTGTGGTGGCATGGCAGTCGTAAGTTTTTCGACATCTGTTTTCTTAGCTTGGCAAATTCCCCTTGGGCTGGGCATGCAAAGTACCACATTGACAGGACTTTGCTTTTCTTCAAGCAAATTGAGAAGTTCACGTTCATTGCTTTTCTTCAGGAAATTGACTTCCCTGAAGTCAACCTGGTCATGAGATGTCTTGCTGAAAACGGACAAAGATCCTCGCCTAAAGCTGGCAACCCTGACCCCACTAATGAGGAAGCCCCTCACCTTCTTCGACTCATTTTCAAACAGGTGCATTGCCTTGTGGTCCAGGACCAGACATTCCATGTCTTTCCTGGAACACTTGATGACATCTATGAAATCTCTGAAATCATAGATAGCTGCACGGGAGTTCATTTTTTTAGTGATACTCCCATGCACGCTATCCGCACTCATAAATGTGTGCCCCTTCTCTAGAAACTTCAGTGTGATCCTCTGTGTCGCTAGTGATGGATCATTCATGGCTCGCACTAGTGCGGAGAAGAGGGTCCAACACTTGTTCTGAGAGCTGCAATTGTCGCAGTACATTATGATCTCTTCTTTGTCTCTATCATGGTAAATGAACGACAAAAATGCATTTGAGATGTTAAATGCATTCCGCCCGGCCTCGGCTTCATGCCAGAGCACACATACGACATGTCCATCCTTCTTTGTACATGCGAACGTTTCATTGAATAGAACAATTTTCCTCGAGAAAAAATGCTCTTTTGTGGGGACCTTGGGCATAGATATTGCCTTTTGAAGATCGACGCTCACCACAAGCAAGTTGTCGTCTTTTTCCATCCTGGAAGTATCCTCTTTCATAGCTGCACGTGCTAGATGAGCTCTCAGTTTATGTTCAGGGTAGGCTGAACAGGCATCACAGTTGCATGTGGAACACATGTGATGTTCTGATTTCCGATGTGCATTGTCATGAATGTGACATATGTCGCACAAGTCATTCTCAGGCTGTGTAAAGGAAATGTTCAGAGAATGAACTATCTGCAGATAGTACACATATGAACAAACCGTTGCATTTTCTTGTTTTCTCTTGTCAAAAAATTGTCTGTGCATTTCCTGAACTGACAGATCTGAAGGCAGATAGCGTCTGTTGAGCGCATGTTCTCTTTTGTAATGTGATATCTGTGGTCTGTCTGACTCTATGTCATCCTTTACTTGTTGGCAGAAATCCTCTGGGAACTTATTTGTAGGCTCGTGATTACCTCTTCCATCCCCTTGTGCCCCAACAATAACTTCTGAATCACCACCCCCAACTACACTACCATTCTTTAAAGCTGCAACTACAACACTGTCACATGTATATCCAAGTGTGCGCAGAAAAAAAGACTTGCAAACTGTCTTGTTACCAAACTTCCAAACTAGTGTGTTTGAACGACGGGACTCTTTTTGTGTATCTGAAACTCTTTTTTTTGGTACTTTGCTCACATTTCTGACAATAAAGTCTCTACGACGATCAAAACTCAAGTTCCAGAACAAATCATGAACACTCTCTCGTTCTGCAGATGTGAATTGCTGTGCACACCTCTTGTTACACTGGCATGGTGGAAGCAAAGGATGTCTTTTTCGATTTGTGCCACTTCTTTCCTTTTCTGTTCGGCATCGTTTTCCTGCAGTAGGAGAAGAAAATAGTAACAAACAATAACTGCTTTAAATGTAGAGAAAATTGTGAATGATTTGTACTGGGTACATATTTCTTAATGACATTCCTCAGATAAGCACAGGGGCATTCCCATGAAAACATTTTTACAACAAGTACCAAATGGTACATAACTCAGCCATTAGATAATTAAATCTAAAAAAAATACTATGATATCATCCTACAAAGCGACTCACAAAGGAAATCACTTTTGATATCTAGTATACCCAGTCATTGGGTGTCCGGACAGGTTGGGTATCCTGACAGAGCATTTTGAATATGATTTATTTCAACAAGATCACACAGAATATTTTATGATAAAATACTTGATAAATACTTTTTGCAAAATAAAATGGTAAATATTGCACCTTTATTTGTGTTAAGTGGCTGGACATGCAACCCCACTGTTTCAAAAAAAAAAAGGTGGAATTAGCAGTGTTATATGGATAGATGATATATGCCTTTGTTGGTTGGTAACATTTTGTCCCGGTTTTATTTTTACGAACATAAATGGGGTGGGGGAGGGGGTCTACCCCTTGAGTCTGATACTTTAATTTTTTAAAGGGTCAGTGGCTTGGTCTGCAATTTGTTTACGTTGACATTTATTGTGATCGAATGTCATGACGAACACCCTTCGTTAAAACATTGACGCATTCGAGATCATGGTACAAGAGGAGAGAATTTCAGCAGATAGCAGCTGATTTTTAAGTAAACGTTAGACACTTGGGAGCATTACATCCCCCTACCAGTTAACCGCAGACTGCAAAACATGCGATGAGAACAGTCTATGCACTCAGACATTTTATTAAAAAGATTGAATAATGATGTCTGTAACGTATATAGACCATGATAATTTGTTTATCTTTCTCTGTTCCTCTATCTATCACTCTTTATCATCTCCCCCCCCCCCCTCTCTCTCTTATTTAAACACAGTTGTTCTTTTTTACCTCCCCCTTCTCCCCTCCTCTCCTTATTATATTCTTCTTATTTTCAACCTTCTGTTTATCATTATTTTTATTGTTTTCCCTTCTTCTTCTATCCTCTTTTCTTTTGGATGCATTTTCTTCTTCATCTTCTTGTTAATTCTTTGACTCTCCGACCACTTCATCTTCATCTTTTTCCCCTCTCCTGCTTCTTTTCATCACCTCTTCTTTCATCATCTTCTTCCACTTTTTTGTCTTTTTCTTCTTTTTCTTTTCTTCCTCTTCTTTTTCTTCATCTTCTTCTTCTTTCTTCTTCTGTTATTTGATTTCTTCTAATTCTTTACCATCTTCCTTTTGCTTCCCTCCTTTTTTTTCTCCACCTCTTCATTCATGCATCTTCTTCCATTTTTCATCCTCTTCTTCGGCTCTGATCTCCTTTTATCCTACACCGACATCAACTTCTTTCCGTTTTGTATTCCTTTTTTTCCCTCTCCGATCATGGTTCTTAATTCTTCTAACTCTTCCACTATATAATTCATAGTCATCATTTTCTTTTTCTCCATCTTTTTCTTCATCTTCCTCCCTCTTTTCTCTTTCTTCATGAGCTTATTTTTCTTCTTGTTCCCCTCTCCTTCTCTCCTTCTTCTACTTCTTCTTTCCTCCCCCTCTGATCCTCCTCTTCCTCATGTTTTTGTTTCACTCTCGAACTCATAATTTTTTTTCGACCGCAGATTCACATATCGTTTGATAGGCCTTATCTTTTAAAATACTATTATCATGGTCACGTTAAAGACATCATAATTCAATCTTTTTAATGAAATACACTGATGTATTAAGCCAATTTATCCACCTCTTTTATTTATTAATTTATGTATATCCTCTTGAAAAATAAAAGCCTAATAACCTAACAAAATAAATGGAGCAGTAACAGTGGTCAAACTTTATAGGTCTTAAATGAACTCACCATCCCCAAGTACAGCTGTACCAGTCATATCACTTTGGCCAACCTCTCTGTTTACGTCTAGTCTTGCTTCTGGTCCAGGACCTGCTGACGATGTACCCTCTACAGACTTCACGAGCTCCATCATGTCCATTATTGCTTCATCAGTATTTTCACTGAGTGCAATATTGACTGCCACTGCCAGGGAAAATGAAGGAAGACAAAGTTTACTCTTCAAAAAGTAAAAACTATAATATATTTGTAAGATTTATTTGATTTGAACTTCCATTCAACTTTCTTTATATTTTTTTTTACTGAGCAACTCAAAAAGTAATTCCGGATAATAATTGCAAAAATCAACAAAATCAAGTTTTGTGCACTTTGAACAATCGCAGTTTAAGTAAGGTTTCTGGAATAGGAAAAATAATAGGGAAAAAGGCAATAATAATAACATTAAAATTAAATGGTAATTATTATTGTTGTTCAAAACAAATCATATTAATTTGATACCTTCTAAACTGTCCATCATATAATCCCCATCTGAATCTACTTCGCTATCTGGATGTTCTTGTTGATCCGGCACGCCATCTGGATGTTCTTGTTGATCCGGCAAGCCATCTGGATGTTCTTGTTGATCCGGCACGCCATCTGGATGTTCTTGTTGATCCGGCACGCCATCTGGATGTTCTTGTTGATCCGGCATGCCATCTGGATGTTCTTGTTGATCCGGCATGCCATCTAGATGTTCGTGTTGATCCGGCACGCCATCTGGACGTTCTTGTTGATCCGGCAAGCTATCTGGATGTTCTTGTTGATCCGGCAAGCCATCTGGATGTTCTTGTTGATCTGGCACGCCATCTGGATGTTCTTGTTGATCCGGCACGCCATCTGGATGTTCTTGTTGATCCGGCAAGCCATCTGGATGTTCTTGTTGATCCGGCAAGCCATCTGGATGTTCTTGTTGATCCGGCACGCCATCTGGATGTTCGTGTTGATCCGGCACGCCATCTGGATGTTCTTGTTGATCCGGCACGCCATCTGGATGTTCTTGTTGATCCGGCAAGCTATCTGGATGTTCTTGTTGATTCGGCAAGCCACCTGGATGTTCTTGTTGATCCGGCACGCCATCTGGATGTTCTTGTCGATCCGGCAAGCTATCTGGATGTTCTTGTTGATCCGGCACGCCAGCTGATAGATGCACTTTGCCATCTGGAAGATTGGGTTGATCAGGCACTCTAGGTTCTGAAATTTAAATAATACGTTCATTCACTGAATGCATAAAATGAAGTTTGACATAATGTTGGGTAGGTTTGTCACATAATCAAGAGGAAATTAAGCATACATTATCATTAGGAAATCAAGAATGAGCTTATATACATGGAAATTGTGTATTTAATTTAGTCAAATCAGATCAATGTGTTTGAAATATTCTCGTCCCCTAAACCAATATAACATAAAGACAGATATTGAGAAAATGCAGACATTTCAGATTGTAGAAAAAGCTAATATAACTACACAATTGTATAACTCTTTGGGGTGGGGGGCAAATTGGTACCATGATCATCAACAGGAAATATTCAAGGAACTACAGGACCTCTGGCACAATAATGATGAATTAACATACCTCTCATTATATTATACCCTGCTGTTTGAAGTACTACAATAACTAATAGAATGATCGAAAATGGAAGATAATCTTGTAAAAACAAAACAAGTAAATATCTTCTGCATACTCACCTAATTCAAAGTCTAGTCGCCGTCTGCAACCCTTCCTTCTTCCAGCCGTGATGTGCCTTGATTTTGTTTTTTTCTTATTAATACACCCCACATCTGCACAAAAAGTAAAAAAAAAAAAAAAAAAAAAACTTTGTCATACGAGATGATTTACCACAGCTTTGCTCATTTGCTTATAATTCAAGTTTGCTGTTCAAAGGTTTAAAGCCCCACACTTCAGTTTTGGTAAAGACCCAATAATGTGAATTATAGTAGACTTTTATCATATCATTTAAATCATACAACGGTTTAGTGCCCATTAAAACAATTTACATAGCTTGAGTCTTTGTAAATAAAATGAATTTGACCGTTATTCAGATTTAGCGCCCTCTGTCAACAATGTTACTATTTTCATAATTATAGGCCTTTCGAGATATCATCTTCTAAATTTAATTCATGTAAATCAGAATATTGTATACGAAGGTGGTATCCTGAAATTTTCATCCAATTCCATACCACTAAAGTAGTTCTATACCACAAAAAGAAAAACTGGCAAAAAAACTTGGGTAACCCGAGTTTTTATCACTCTTACTGTAAAATACCCCAATATGAATGATTTTTATTTGACATCCAACACATTAGAATAGTTTCAGGATATGACCTTTCATATTACATACCGATAAAGGCAAATAGTGAAGGGTGAAATTTGCGACCCTTACCAAAACTATACTGGGTCTTTAGGAAAGGATAAATTATTGATGCTGGCTCTTTCACAGCCCTTTATTTACTTCCACACAGACCTTTAAAGAATACTATGCACTGCTCACTTGAGAGGATCATAACCTTATAAGGTCATAGTAGAATAAACTGAATTTTATGGGTATTCAGGTGGGGTCAATTTTTGTGACATCCCAGAGCTAAAAAAACATGTCTCATCTAAACTTCTTCCAAGGATTACTTAAGCAAAGAATAATGTCCCATAAAATATTACCAATTTAACATCATCTGATCATCGTGAGTTGCAACTTCAGACCTCACAATCTATTTGTCATGTCCATGTTCTAACATTAGTAGTAAAAGATAAGTTGATTGCTACTACTAATCCTAAGTACTGAAGATGTCAAGATCTCACATGAATAATGTTAGGAGACCTTCCTCACATTGACACATCACTTGAGCCACATCTGAATTGACCTTCAATAGAAAGTTGATACATATACTACATGGACAACTTATCTCGTATTTTTCCGAACCCGATGGACTTACCATTATGAAGGTTGTGTTTTAAGAAAAGGAAACAAATAAAGGGAAAAAAGAAGGCCAAAAGGGGGGGAAATCAGCAGAAAAGAGAAGAAAAATGAAACAGGACTCATGAGGCAGAAGAGGAAAATAATCAAATTTTGTAAATACAGTAGCCTGAGCCTAATGTGATACGTGTCCACACAGAATCTAGCCAGGTCTAAACAAGAATAAGATCATTAGCCTAGTCTATCTAGAACTAGGTCTAGTCTCACATGCACAGTCGCATTCAGCACTATGCATGCGCTGTTGAACCCGAGCCCGATCGGGTGAGCGCGAGCTAGGTAGCTATAGCTAGCCCTAGGCCTAGGCCCTGCTAACATTACAACTCGTGCTGCAGCTCAACCATATGCATTGAGATACAACGTGCAAGTAAAACAAATAGACTTGTTACTCACCTTGATGTCTTCTATTGGTCTTTAAAGCTAACCGGACCATCATGATTCCACGACTTCCCAAAGACATCTTTTCAGCCCCCGGGCCCCCACCCACACTGGAGATTTTTATCCTCGGTCAGTGCATGCAGCTACAGTGGCATCATGTCAGCGTTAAAATGCGTTCAACAATAAGTCTAGCGTACGCCAATGCGTCGTTTAAACTCGGGTAAACTCGTTAATAATATTAGTGACAAGATTAACGCTAGCTCACACTAAATCGTTGGTAGGTCCTGCATGTGCGCAACATCACCGCTGCATTTTGCATTGCAGTTCCACCTTTTTCAATCCTATAACACCATCCATTCGTCTATTATTTTGTATCATTTATGATATTTGTTATTGTTAAAATACATCGATCATTTTTTTTCCTCTTCCCCTTTTATTTTTCCTTCTTGCTTGTCTTCTCTTTTCTAATTCACCAATCGATTTAACGTTAGAGATACAACATTCCTTTCACTAACTTTTTCCGTTTCTAAATTAATTTCATGTAGGGCCTGTATCCCAAATACTCATTACGTCTAAATGTGATTGTCCATATTTGTAAATATTTTGTAATACATTATTTACAAAATGATTTTGCAAATACATTGTTTATGAAATGGTTTTGCCTTGTAATGTTCTATGATAGTCATGTCTCTAAAATAATACCCAAATTGACGACATGGGTAAATGAAATCATTGGCATTGTCCACCTTTGTCTAAAACTACATGATTTAGGCCTATTTTACACAATACAATCTTTTACCATAAGGTAGTCTCTGTTTAGGGGGGGGGGGGGGGGAGGGGACGCACAAAGTGACATGTGGAAAAGGATATGTTTTGCAGATGTCGCAGATACACTTTTTTGCCATTAACTAGTCTCTGACTTTCGTGGCACACAATTTGTGCTGAAAGATGTATGTAGCAGATACACTTTTTTGTCGTAAACTATTCAATGAAGTTTGTAACTCACCATTCTTGTAAAATAATGTATGTTGCAGATACATCGTTTTGCCATTTATCACGTAGCTGTGTGCGCTCACTCGATTCAGGGCAGAACAGCGTAATCAAAGATACATCTTTTTACCGTAAATCATTGCGCTCTTCTGCGGCATTTCGATTCAGGGCAAAACAGTGTAACTAACAGATACATCTTTTTACCGTAAATCATTGCGCTCTTCTGCGGCATTTCGATTCAGGGCAGAACAGTGTAACTAACAGATACATCTTTTTACCGTAAATCATTGCGCTCTTCTGCGGCATTTTTTGAGCGTATCTATAAAATACATCGTTTTACCATGTAACGAGTTGGCATTTTCGTAAAAAGTACTGTAGATAGCCCTTGCTATCTTGAAATTGAAAATACCTGGAATAAGAGACCTAGATAAATGAAAAGAGCTCTCGAATAAACCCTCCCAAATGTAAAAACCTGAAAAAGTAAGAATTTGCACATACAGTCTTTTGCCATGTAACGGCCGAGTGTTGTTCAAGT
>OZ022578.1:20765002-20774737 GCA_963669155.1 Arbacia lixula | reverse complement strand
GATAACGGGATATTGATATTTCATATGGTGTGACACGTAGTACTGCGGTCTTGTGTTGATATCATATTGTACTGCTGTATGATGGAGATACATGATTATTAAGTTAAATGACTTTTTGTGAGAAGGTACAATAAAGTATTTGAAAAAAAACTGAATTATGATGAGTTTTGATGTGCAGGGAATGGGAAAGTTTCCGCAGTGTAACTTTGTAATAATATGTACCAACAAAAAGGAAAAAAGGGTTTTCTCTTATATCTATCGTTCATAATCCATAAATGTAGGACAATTCTTCATAGAAATAAACTGAACATACTCAAGCATCAAATTTGGCAAACATGTTCAAATTCATATTTGGAACAATTTTAGATCCAGAGGCAGGCATCTCAAAAATATTTTTAGGATCGCCTGGGGGCAACCCCCAAAGTGCCCCAGGGGCCCTATCTTGTTAATTTTACTTCTTTTCGAAACGTATAGCCGGACTTGAAAAGAAACTTGATAGGAATCATCCTAATAGGTAATAGGGACCTTACATACATCGTTAAAGTTTGTGGTCATAAGTGGCAAGGGGCCAGGGGATAGCCCCCCAAACGCCCCCCTCGGCAATTTCTCTTATTTTTTGGACAATTTATCAAAAATAAACAACTGGATTTTTACCACATTTGATAGGAATCATCCTTTGGGGATAGGGACCATTATTTCTTAAACTTGAAGAACACAAGTGGCAATGGACTGGTTAAGTGTGTGTGTGTGGGGGGGGGGTAGACCCCAAAACGCCCCTGAAGAAACTTTGAATACCTTTTTTTTATAAAGAATAAAGAATAAATAACTGGAACCTTAAGGGACCTTAAGTTGTTAGCATGGGGTACCTAAATAGCAAGGAGCCAGGATGGGGTAGCCCCCCCCCCCCCCCCCTCTCCATGCCCCCATGGGGAAACTTTCTCTTATTATTTTTTTACTTTTTCAGAAGAATGAATGACTGGATTTTAACAAAATTTGATAGTAATCATCCTCAGATGATACTGACCATACCTTGCTAAACTTAGGGTACACAAGTTGCAACTGGATGGCAAGGAGAAATATTTTCAAGGTCGCCCATTTTAAGTATAGACCCTATAATGACAAAATAATACTTACAAATGTTTGAAAACTTAGTTATAACCATATATGAAATAGTCAACAGTGAAAAAATGCTATTGCTCAACATATGAAAGAACAGTGATGCGAATACTATATGCAAATTCTATATGGAAAATATAAACAAAAGAAATGTAGTCAATCAGTTTTCAAATTGGTCACCAAAATATGAATAAACAAAACACAAATTGTCACATCACTAGAATTTCAATTGTGAAAAGGCTGGATAGAATAGAAATTCGTAACAAATAAATCAGTATCAACGGGAAAATAAAATTGATGAGCCAATTAGTTGACTTAGAGACATAATGTATGTTACATTAAGTGTTGCAACTAAATGCTGTTATTTTTTTATATACATTAATGGTGGTAATCTTTTCACACAATGCAAAGTCATGTCCCTCTTAAGGAGCTGCCCAGTCCTTCCTCTGTATGACGATTGACCACGAGTTCTGACGGACATTTCCAGCCATTATGGACATAGCTACCAGTTCTGAGTCCTCAAAAACTCATTTCATGTAGGTGTTCCAAAGGCTGCAAAGATGCAAGTGCAAAAAGGCGGAGCTTTCATGTACAGCCCTCTGTTCGTGTGAAGGAGAATGTTCATTATAAATGCTAAAAATATTTTTATTTTGATGGAAAATCCTCACAAGCAACATAGATCAGATCAAAATTAATTCTTTCAGAGCCCTGGACAATCATATTATAGGTGATTTTCAGACATCAATTAAATGTTTTGTACGGATCGCTTGCAACTTATATCATCTCATAATGTAGCTAAGACGTCGACTACAATGTACCTTTGATATCTTAGACAGATTTGAAGGTCATGTTCCGTCCCGTTTCTAGCCAATGTTTGCAATTTGGACATGTTGGACAAAGAAAGGACAATTTCTTAAACATGATATCGAAATCATAAATGCATATATCATCTTATAACTTTGGACCATATGTTTTGGGGTTGGTTTTCAAGGCCACTCTTTGTTCTTTTGTGACTCTACATTGTCAATAACATCTTTTCTTATTCATGCCCTCACTATGGACATATTTTGATCAAATTAAACAAACTGGGGGGGGGGGGGGGGTTGATATATTAGATTTGCGTCCTTCTGCCAAAATGGCTCCTCAAGATAAAAAAAAAACAAAAAACCTTGATTGCTTCTAAATCCTAAAATTGCCTAGTATGTAATTCGATACCTATGTACCAAATTTCATTCTTGTAGGTTACAGTAAAACAGAATAAAGCTAAAAACATTGTTTTGGTAGCCATTTTGGGTGCCTACTTGAAAAATAGCGTCTTGAGGACGGATGTTTAAGTGCCTCTCTATCTTATTTTTTTAGTTCACCCTATGTACCAAATTTGGTGCTTGTAGGTAAAAGTAGAACAGAATAAAGCTAAATACATGGCTTTGACAGCCATTTTGGACGCCATCTTGGATCCTCTTTGTCTCGTCATGAGACGCAATTACATGTGTATGCTAGATTTTCATTGGTTACTGTACAGTTTGGATAAATTCGAGAAAACCTTCCGTTTTTCTTGAAATGTTGGACCGCAAGGCGCATTTCTGAGGTGGTGGAGGCGGGCAGCTGTGGGGTGGCTAGTTCATGTCAGATGGGGTTCCCATTTTTAAAGTTGATATTCATTGATTTTAAATACGGTTGAATTTGATATCATTGTAAAGTTTATGACTTGATGATCATTATAACGCTAATCCCAAATTTTAAAACAAACCAGGAGCGCAGAAATATCCAAACAAAAACTACTCAAATTCCCTCTCAAAATCTGCCCACGTGCAGCTTTCGTGTACGTACCGAACAGCAAATTACGTTTCGCGAACTGAACTATTTTTTAGACTTCAACAATGGATGAGTTGGACCTCGATTTAGATTTTCAAATCGACAATTTTGAAGAAGAACTTGAAGACGAGAGTATTAGCTCTAGTAGTGGACCAGATAGTGAAATCGATGAAGGTGAATTGGGAGATTTTGATGATGAATCAAACGCTCCTCAGGCTCAAGCTGCGAGTACGAATGGTGTTGTTACGGACGATAGATATTGCTTACCGGCATGAACCAGAACCTGAACTTCAAGAAGATGTCGATCTCGATCTACAAATGGAAAACTACGGGGATGCTAGGCCAAGGGGCAACCAGGATCATGCCAGACTTGATCCAAACAGCACCGAAAACAGGACTCGATTGTTCTGTCAACAATCCTAATGAAATTGTATAAGATTAAAACTACGATGCAGACATGTACATGTACATGTACTATGATACCGTTCATGTTGACAAACCAGTTTATATTTCGCGCAATAAGAGACCACAAGTATAGTACACAATGTACATACATGCAAAAGCTGTTGTCAGTCGAAGGTTGCGAGCAGAATCAACGATGAGCAGAGTGTTGATGAAAGGAAAATGCGCAATACCCATACATGTGTACGTACGTGTGCGATCGCGAGCATGCAATGTAATCATGGAATGCGAATGCACCAGTAAGGCTATACCATACGATATGCAGTCGCGATATGCATGGGCTATAATGACGTACGCGCGCGTGCATAATCGTACTGCAGTATGTATGACGTTGAACATCAACAAATCTTTCGAGAAATATATAAATGGGTCTATATATTGTTTGATATCTAGATTATATTATCTCAAGTCTTCTATCAACATTATTTGAGAAATCTGTAAGCCTTAATTGAAAGGTCGTTAGATGGCATAACCTCTACAAAACGTACAAGTGCAAGAAAACTAACTTTTCCGAACGACAGCTCGTATTAAATTCAGTAGACTCGACTTCGTATTTCAATGTAAAACCTCCCGATAAAGGTCAGAATATTTTCATTTTTCTTACTTTATTATTGCTGAGATTATTTTTCTTAGATTTGTGCAAGACTTACCCAAATGCTACTAACAAGAAAAATCTAAAAGACAGTGAAATATAGCCTTAAATGGTATATTTAGTTACGACGATATACTAGAGCTATACGTATAAAACACGTAATGTAGCGGCTGGAGATGGCTTACGTGCCCATTCACCTTACGTCACAAAAAATCGCTCTTTTCGCGGACGGCAAACGGCAGGGTTCGTAGCATTATGAGATGCGTTATTAAAATTGTTTTTATTCCTTTTGTGTCATTTTATGAGCGAAATAATGAATAAATTTGACTTCTACACACTTTCAGCTTTCCATTGATATATGGATCGCTATATTTTTGGATTTTCTATGAATATCAACTTTAACAATTTTTTTCCCATTGCCTGAGATTAATCTGTCGAGTTTTGATGAAATCCAACAGTATTTATTTTTTTAGATATGTATCCCATTTTCACAACCTTAGGTCCTCTTTTCCCAGGTGACTTTAGTTAAAATCCAGTCATTTGCCTTTGAGAAAAAGTAAAAAAAAAAAAAAATCCCATTTTTTTTTTTTTTTTTTTGTGGGGGGGGGGGGGGGGGAGGGGGTTACCCACCCCCTTGCCCCTTACCACTTGTGTACCACCATTTTAAGAACTTAGGGTCCGTATTACCTAATTCATAGTTAGTAGCACTGAATTCAAATAATTTACCTAAACGGATCATTCTATTCGTGTACAACGACGTACTTAACGATATGATCTTTGATCTTGTGTTAACATGCGTAAAAAAAATACCGAGAGCATTATCTGTCTTTTTTGGATTACAAAGCAAGATTACATTAAGTGATGAAGAGTTTGCTATAGTAAAACTCCTTACAATATATTTATGTTTCTTTAAACTTTTTCTAATCTGTTTCATTTATTTGTAAGCTTTTATCCAATTTAACTCAAGTCTTCTTTCACTTTTATTGCACTTGTTACGTGTGCGATTTCCTTCGAGATGAAATGTGCATCGGCGACACTGTATTTCAACGGATTATGGATGATTATGAAATGATGGATGAACATAATCATCAAAATAGTCAAAGAGTAACCTCCGGGATTACAAAAAATGTTTGTAAAAAAACAAAACCGGTAATTGTCCAAAACGCCTTTCGAGACTTCTATCCTTCGGTGTAAAATAAAATGTATTTCTCTCTTGTTAATTTGTGTAAATCATGTAAAAGAATACGAATTAAAGATTCCAAGTCAAATCTTGGTAGACATCTATATTTTTATCCGTCAAATAAAACTGAGATAAATATATAAAATTATATACAGGAAAGCAACAACAAAATTATTTAATTAAGTATAATGAGCACGTGATGTGAGTCCAGGGATATAAAAGATTGTAGTAATGCAACTAACCTCGTTTAATGTGTTTACATGGCGGTTATCTTGAGGAAAGTATGACATCTTAACTCACATGGCACCCCTCTCCTAAAACTCGAACGAGAAATTCAGATACTATTTGAGGACTTTATCCAAAAAGCTGCGCTTATTGTAAATAAATTACATCTCTCATGTTGTGAAGAAGTTGACCATGGTGAGCGGAGCAACAAATTGGGGGTCAAATTAATTTTGAAAGTTATTGATGTTTGTTCATCTTAGTACTCTTTGTTCATCTCGAAGTATTGTGATTGGGGATGTGATCAATGTTATTACTGTCGTGGATTGATAGTGCGAATGAATAGTATGGCTGGACCATAGCGCGATCTTGGGCAAGCCCCCATATATAACGCACTGGTATATCCATTATATTGTGATTGGACGTGTTATGTAACTTATGTAGTACATTCATGAACTGGTGGCGTGGACCACATGATTGTATTGGGGTTATTATCATATGATATACTATGACAAGATGTTATATCATATCATTTTATGTCACTTCTGTAAGCGTGTTAGTTTGTGTTTCGTTTCTTAAATTAAATTTCAGAGGGGCTCATCAAACTGCAGGCAAAGCATCTAAATGGGATTTAACATTTTTGGGCTTATCATTTATTGATTATATATGAGTACATTTATTCGAGCGTATATCTGTTTTTCTTTCTTATATCAATCAAAAATGAAATGAATTATGTCGATACATATCGACATATCAATCGATATTTTCACATTTATTTACATTAAATCATATCGTATTTATCATTGTGTATGATTTTTTTGTTTTTGCTCGAAATGTATGAAATGTATGCTTGAATAGTTTGAAATTGCATACCTCAATATTATCATTAGCATCAATGGTATAATATATTTTCGAAGGCATATATAGTTGAATGGTTTAGCTTAGTTCATATCATGCGTTTGAATCGTTGTATTTGATCGCATGTTGGATTTCAATAATTGTATCGGATCAGGACATTTTGGGCTTCCGAATAAAATAGTACCTGACACATGTTATGTTCAACATCAAGTTGACTAGTAATATTTTTCATGATGGCTGAATTAGAATAATTTGAGTCCATCCTACGGCATTCTATTTTTCATATTAATTTAAGCTGGAATTATCATCTTAATTACATAGTAAGGAAATTCGTTGATGTCGCATTATAATCATGTTTATTACAATATTTGAAGTTCTTTTCATGAACTGCCTGTTTGTAAGCACACTTGACAGCAAATGTGTGAATGGACATATGATTTATAGTTAAGGGGAAAACGATAAACAAAGAGGAGAACGATGCTACAGTGCGCAATCTTTATATCTGGAAGCAAAATAGAAACACAAGTACTTAATAGTGCACGCCACGGTATAGCCAAAGAACCCTACACGTCCTATGGTCAACAGTGGTCGAGTCGGATAGAACACTCTTTCGCGTGTAGGTCAGCTGCATCCAGGTTTCCCCCAGGGTGCGTCATCTCATTTCTCTTAATCGACGGACCACCCCAAGGCTACATCATCAAGCAGGTACAGCCAACCTCCTCGACCACTTTGACCGACTTCCTACTCACAATGCGGCATCACGAGCCTCTGTCAATATATTAAAAGGAAATCATACCTACCACGGCTAAATAGCCCCACCCCTTCCTCCCTACCCTCCCTCCTGACTACCCCCCCCCCCCCCCCCCTTACCCAGGTCCCACCTCTCACCCCGATAGTCGCACAGCCCTCCGCAGAAAAATCTCTTCCGGCTTGTTTGATTCTGATCAAGTATGATCACTACATTTGACCCCTTTTGTGTCATGCTTAATATTAGTTTATATCATGTGGGTTCATTACTGTAGTGATGTAAGACATGTGACGCGTCCCTGACATGATTTTGATAAATTCTTAAGATTCCATGCAAACAAAGGATCCATGCAAAGCAAAGGATCCATGCAAACAAATTATCGTTGAATATTGACAAAACACATTATATGTTATTTAGCAATTCATTGCAAGTTATTCCAAATGATATAATTATTAATGATATCAATTTGAAACAGGTAGACAGTACTAAGTTCTTAGGACTTCATATTGATAGCGATTTATCCTGGAAAACTCATATTAATTTTTTATGCAAAATATTATCCAGGAACACAGGAATTCTAAACAAGCTAAAACATTTCTTTCCCTCTCACATATTACAAACTATATATTCAACTTTAATTTCTCCATATCTTAACTATGGAATTTTAGCTTGGGGAAATTCATCAAAGCTTTTGCTCGATTCTCTTTTTATTCTACAAAAACGTGCAATAAGAATTGTTAACCACGCCGAGTATTTATCTCACACAATTGATCTTTTCAGAAATAACAAAGTTTTGAAATTGATTGACTTGTTTAACTATAATGTTGGTATTTTTATGCATAAACTTTCCACTAATGAGCTTCCTGAAGTCTTCCTTCAAATGTTCACTAGAAATAACTCTGTTCATAACTATCCAACCCGGCAACATGACGCTTATCACCTTCCACGTACTCGAACAATTTTTGCACAAAAAACAATTATGTTTACAGGGCCCAAATACTGGAATGATCTCCCCCAAGATGTCAGTGGTTGTGTATCATTATATCCATTCAAACGTAAACTTAGAATGCATCTATTGAATAGTTACTCTACGTAAGCTCATTGAGATTCTAAACTTTTGTGTATAATGTTCATTTCCATGTGTAATTTACATAATGCCTTGCTGTTGCACGCTTCCGAAATCCTGCCCGATACTGTTTTTCACTCGTTCTCTATATATGCTCATGATTTCGTAAGCGCGGCATCAGCAGGCATTGTTCTTAGCACCTCATTGCAGCTGGCTGGTGGCTACTCAATACATAGTAGGCCGATAACGCTAAAACATTCCAATGTTACGAACTGTTATTCATATCAATCTGAACTTAATTTGACTGTTGTTCATCCGATATACATATAGTTGTAGTACGCAGACTGGATTCCTTAGGTATTGTAATTTACGCGTTTGCATAATATCTCGACACGTTGTATCATATGAAGACAGCATCTTAAACTCAATCGGATAATTATTGACGTGCTCTTGATTGTTTATTCAAGCTATTAAGTATGTGTAAGAATCTCCTTGCATTCTCATAGCCCTAAATTCACAGGTTAAATCTTGTTCACTTATATATGAGAAGTATCTGTTTTACGTCCTCGAAGAATTTATGTTATTTCTTGTTTTAGTTTGGTCCTAAGTTGCATCCGTACTCTATATCTATTTATATATACACCAATTTTACCGGGACTTACGCCTATCAAGCTTGCTTCTAGTAGGTCCCATCATATTTCTCTCTCAATTTCCATCTTATCATATATTGTATATTTATGTTGTATTAAGTTGTACATCCAAGTTGGATATTGTATATTATTTTGTTTTGCACATTGTATTCATCGAGAAGTATGAAAATAAATTGAAAAAAAAAAATTCCAGTACTTTGACCTTTCTTGTGCAAGAAACAATTCTATTCTATGATATGTATGCGTGTTACCGTGGTACAAATACGACATTGCTACATCAGGGATTTGAAATAGTCTAGTCTTCGTTCTTTTATTTTCAGGGATTGAGGGGGTGGACAGGGGAGTTTTAGCCGACTATGAGCACTGACAATGAAGGCGGAAGTTTTGATGTACTTCCGCGGGGCGCGGTGAAGAGAGGGGGGAGTTCGACCACAGACATGAGTGATCTGTGAAGGGTCTGAGTGACGTTGACCGGGAGTTACCTCCGAGGACGAGGAGGAGGAGGAAGAGGAGGAAGAGAGGGGGAGCACATTCCAGCGATAGTGCAAGCCAGGAAGTCATGACACAGATACCAAGGAGGCAATTGATGACGACCTTGTTGACCGACATAATTCTCTGGAAGGACAAGATGGAGACGGCTTTTTTCCGTTTGTGTCACAGTTCTCTGAACGATTACGCAGCACAGACTGTGAACGGCCTATGTGTCTTTGAATAAAAATGATTATTACCGTAAAAGTACTGATATATTCATGTCTTCTTCTTCTTCTTCTTCTTCTTCTTCTTCTTCTTCTCCTTCTTCTCCTTCTTCTTTTTCCTCTCCTTCCTATTTTTCTTCTTCTTCTTCTTCTTCTTCTTCTTCTTCTTCTTCTTCTTCTTCTTCTTCTTCTTCTTCTTCTTCTTCTTCACTTCTCATAATTCGTGCTTCATCCTTTTTAGAGTTAAAGTTAAGTCTTTCCTTAAAGTGCCCCACACTAAGTAAACTTGTTGATCTGTCAATTACTAATATATAGGTTAACAATCCTGAGG
>OZ022578.1:20752502-20760002 GCA_963669155.1 Arbacia lixula | reverse complement strand
TCATCGCCACTGTGACATTTGGAACTATTCGACTTCCGCTCGGTTCAGACGACAATCGGTTGCACGTGAAGGTCCTGTCACTTCCACTGTCACGGACTGGGTAAACAAGCCGCCATTGGCTTATTATGCTTATCATGAGGACCCAACTTAGGAATGGTAATCATCTTTACAATTTGTGCCGCTTTGCGAGGATGATTTATGAAATGAGAGAGTAAAGGATATGAACTACTTTGCAGTGTATTTTCTTGTTCGTTAAAATAACGCGTAGATATTCCGATGTTCGTTCGTATTGCTACCGTCAATCTCATTGCTATCGCTCTCCTTCTCACTTTGCTCCTACTTCTCCTCCTTCTCCACCTTTCCTGCCTCTTCCTCCTCCTCCCTCTCTCTTTCCTCCCTCCTCCCCTTCCTCCTCCTCGTCCTGACTTTCCCTTCCCCCCCTTATTTGACTCCATCCTCTTCCTCCCCTCGTCCTCCCCCTCTTCCTTCCCTCCTCTCCTCCTCCTCTCCCTCTCCTCCTCCTTGCCTTCTTCTTCCTCTTCCTCACTTTCCTTCCCCCTTATTTGTCTCCATCCTCTTCCTCCCCTCGTCCTTCCCATTGTCATCCCCTCCTCTCTCCCTCCTCTCCACTTCCTCTCCCCGTCCTCTCCCCCTCCTTCCCCCACCTCTCCCCCTCCTATGACCTTCTCCTTTCCTTCTTCTTCCTCTTCCTCACTTTCCCTCCATTTATCTCCATCGTCCTCCTTTCCCTCTTCCTTCCTCCTCCTCCTCCTCCTCCTCCTCCCCTCCTCCTCCTCCTCCTCCTCCCCTCCTCCTCCTCCTCCTCCTCCTCCTCCTCCTCCTCCTTCTCCTACTCCTTCCCTTCCTCTTCTTTTTCCATCCCCATATTCTACTCCTCCTCGTCGTCGTCATCATCCCCTTTTCCCTCGCATTCACATCAGTCATTATATTAAATGTCATGAATTTTACCGTTAGATGATCAATAATTAATCAATAATTAGGTCAAACATTAATCATTTTTGCATTACATTTTGTCCATGTGTTTGCATAGTTGATCTTATGTTAGGAAATAGAGATTCCTCAGGTGAAATACCGTTTTTGCCGTTTGGCGTGTTGGCTGTGCATTTTTTTCGGCCGCCCCCCCCCCCCCCCCCCCCCGTCTCACCCAACATGTACACACAGGCCAGAAATGTGTCTCACCACACCCAAACAGGGGGTGCAAGCCTGCCCCCGAGCCTACCCCCAGGGGCCGGCAGGGGCGGGACGACCCGTCGGGGGTGGGCAACCCCCCGGTTAATGACCCGAAAACATAACCGGGATCAGGTTCCAAGTTCAACGAGTTCTTGCTCGTAATTCACCTCGGTTCCGCCGCCCATCCAAGGCAAGCTGGTGCTTCAAAACACGAGCAAATAGGTACGAACTTTGATACATACTAATGGTATAAACGTTCCTGCATATTAGTCTTCGCCCCCTAACACCTAACAATACGTCCCAAGAGAGAATTACTGTAGCCATCACGCGCCTCGTGAGGCAAATAAAATACAATTTAATTACCATATCAGGGATGGGAGTTAACTTTTTGTACGACATCACGTCGCAAGATTTTTCCTCATTCTTCCTTATTTTTCGTGAGGCGAGGGAAGGCCCTTTCTTGACAAGGAAAATTGATCATGACAATAGCATGGTACGCATTGTATGGCAAATATATTATTCCTACAATCCCTCCCAGCCCCTCCCACTCTACCTCTCACTTTCCCTCTCTATTTCTCTCAATGTCACTCTCTCCTCTCCTTCACTCTTCGTTTTTTCTCTTTCTCTCTCTATCTCAAACGCTCTCTGTTTCTTTTCAGTAGTACAGTTGTACTATTTGAAGTAACATTAATGTAGTGTCGTATGGTCATAGTGGTTTTACATGCAGTCCTAAGAAATCTACTAATATTAACATTAAAGAGTGCTTTCGAGATTTCACAATATCTAAACTCTATATCGTCTGAAGTGACCCATATAATAAATTATCACATAAAGTGCATAGATGTTCAATGTTTGATTTGCGGGAGTACTCAATTTGACACCTCTACAATAACAGCTCCCCCAAAGTTATAAACTGTTCTTTCTTCTATGTGCACAACATTAGTTTGATGTAGCTGTTCTCCGTTTTTTTATCATGACACACTAACACACTAACACTATGCACTTTGACACAATTATTCCCAAAAGTGCATCGTCTATTGTGCCGTGATGAATGGGGAGAATGAGGAGGGGTCGCGGATCCAGAAGGGGGTGGCGGTGGAGGAGGAGGGGGCACGGGAGGATGGGGGGAAAGTAGATGCCAATGGCAGGTTGGTTAAAAAGTAGTTCAGATTAATCCAGATGAAATGTATCGCTTTGAAATTCATTCATCGACCTATTTGGACAAATACTCGAACAATTCTGGTAGACGCCCATGGAGCCCAGAAACGACAGACGCTGACGTTCTTACCATTACATAGCACGAAGCCGCAATCCGGCGAAACCAGATGGTGTAATCATAGAAAATAACAAAAATAACGCATTTAACGCTTTTCCCCCGAAAAAAAAAGCCAGACCAGGGGGGTATGGTTGTTGAATTTGAGCGAGGAATGAGCGAGGAGTCGGTTTCCTCTTTAAGAAGCCCAGAGCATTGGGCCGGGTGGCTGTCACTTAGTACCCGTGTATGCTACCACTTGCCAAGTTCATGCAAAGTACATAGAAGTTTCGAATGAGCAATGGTAAATAGTAAAAGGTCAAGTTTGGCTCGGCTTTCTCACCAACACACTGCTAGCTATTGAAAAGGCCCTGCCACACGTTTGAATTTTTAAGGATAAAAACCAACAGGCTATTCAGCAAGAAAAACGATTTATGCCGCTAGATTTGAACTCCAAGCACAATATATGAAAATGTTGCCGTGGGGCAAGTTGTGGGGGATTATCGCTTGCGCAAATGACTGTCCAGTGACGGCAAAGAAGCAATGAAAACATTGGCAACATCGTGGCCCAGAACTCTCTTGATGGTTCGACGACGGTGTGCGAGGGGAGAAAAAAGGAGAAAATTCAAGACGAGAAATGGGAGGAGAAAAGTGCATGTTTTGTGGGGCGGCGATCAGCGAGGAACATGAAAGGTCGAGAACACGACGAAGAGCAGGGTAGAAGATGAAGCAGTGAAAGAGAGCTGTAGAGTAAGAGAAAGAGCTGGGGAGAGGATGGAGAGGGAACAAGAGAGAAAACAAGATAAAGAACAAGAGAGAGAGGGGGAGAGAGAGAGAGAGAGAGAGAGAGAGAGAGAGACAGGCGGATAGACAGACAGGTAGACAGACAGACAGAGAGATGAGAGAAAGAGAGAGGAGAGACAAAGAGAGACAGAGAGAGACAGAGAGAGAGAGACAGAGAGAGACAGATATATATATATATATATATATAGAGAGAGAGAGAGAGAGAGAGAGAGAGAGAGAGAGAGAGAGAGGGAGGGAACATAGACAGAAGAGGTGAAGGAGAGCAAGTACGGAGGGGGAAAACGAAAATGTATAAAATCATTACAGGTCTCCAAAACTCGGGCGAAAGAGAAATATTTCTTTTGGGTTGGTTTTCACGAAATCCAGACGGGACCGTTAAATCTTCCTCCCTTTTCCATGTTTTTTGTTGCGTCTTGCAATCGGCAAGATTGTGGTCCGGGGCAGTGTTGGCGTTTGGTGCCTTCCCATAGAGGTGTTTCGTCAAGGGGATTAGCCCTCGAAGGGGAACCAGGGCACGGATCGACGGAGCGCGGGAGGAGCGGCGGGGCGAAGCGAGGTGGGGATGCTTTATTAGCCCTCTCCAGATGATAGAAAGCGAAGAACCACTTGCCATGCTTGGGGATGCACTTGACTTGCTTGCCAAGACGTTTCGGCGAAAAGCGACAACAAGAGTCGATAAATCAATAAAGAGAAGAAAAGAACCATATATATGGTCATAACCTGTGCCTCTCCTATGTGTTCCTCTTGTCTTGTAGAATCGACATGATCGAAGCACTTTCAAGTGAAGATGAAGGTCGTCATCGACAGCCGACAACCCTCAGTTTAACAACTGAAAGGCTCATTCTTAGAACTATCATTACGCTTTTATTATGAAGTATAAACCTGATACAGACTCAATACGTCAGTGCAAAGGCAAATTCCATGTCTTGAAAACGTTTATCCAAGGTGAACTTGTTTGTGTATAGACTATGTTTATAGACTATAAACTATATAGACTTAGTTATGCCGAGTTCACCTGGAATATTTGTAACGGTATATCAATGCATTTCACTATTTTAAAGGGACCTAATCAATAGTTCACTGTACGATAACTATTTAATTAAATTGAACATTAATGCCACATTTTTGCATGATAGTATGTATGATATAACACCGGTTTGATTTATGTAAAACCTGTCATTATTTGTCATTTTACGTAAACCCATTGGTTTGACTTGGAATGTTTATGTTTAATTTCACTGTTGTAGTACCGTGTATGTATGATGTTGTCAATTAATCTGTAAAAATGAGTTTGTTTGAATGTTCAATGTTAGATATTTTTATGATTTTTTAACATGTGAACAAAATGAATTTCTATATTTGTATCTTTTAAATGGACCAAATAAATACAATTTACAATAAAACATTCATAGAGGCGACCAAACATGATCACACAGGTAACCTTTAATCTATGTGTTTCCTTATAGCTCTCCTTCAAACCAGGACACTGAAGAAGGAGGATCGTTATATCAAGATGATTTTTTTTAGTTTATGTTTAAACAGCATTTTAGAACCTTAGCAATTTCAATCAAACATTTATATAGTTGTTTACACACTTTTCGCCCCCGGTTTTGTTTTACAAAGGAAAATGAAGTAGAAGAACTTTTATTGGTATTTACTCTAGTATAGTTTTATATTATCATTATCAATTTAACTCGTTGCGTTCTCGTGGCTAAATTCTGAGCAAGTTATGTTAATCAGGCAACTCAAATAACGATAGTAGGTAACAACGTACATGGGCATATCGCGAAAATGCAGGCATTGCCTGTATCACGTTGCACGTATTTATTTACAATTCAAATGTGAGAAATCTAACTCGATCTTATCGGTGAAATGTGGACACATTATATGTGAGAGGCCGAGTGACAGGCACACTGTACAGCACAGCCCGATAGAGCCTTCTCCTCTCTCCGTGTCTCCCGTTCCCAGCCCACTGCAGAACTGACAACAGCGTGCTGATACCTCAGGGCTAAACGGCTTCATTTTCACTCTCAAATTCTGGGTCTGACCAAAGAAGATTAAAAAGTGCAAATTTGAAGTTCAAGGTGTTTATTATATCGCCTGCCGTTTTATTTTCCCCCCATACACCAGCGAACTCGCGATTGAGTGTGTCGGCACGGATGCACACACAATAACGCCAAAACATGTAGAGCAAAAAAAAAACCAAAATGTGACCGAGAAAAAATTACGGGGTCTCTCACTTTAACAAAATTATCCATATTTTTCAGACGTCTCGTTGTTTATATTCATTTATGCATTAATTTTTAAGGGATCAAGTGGATTTCTGTGCAGAGGAATGGCTAATTATGACTGCTAGATCCGATGTTACGGATAAATGCATTATAGAGACATGTCTTTGGGTCTATTTCAAGAGGTTATCCGGATGACATTATCCAGCTAATCATTTTCATGACCCGCATCTTTGTGTGGATAAGAATTGATAAAAATAACATTCAGTTTTGACCAGCTTTCTCAATTCCTTGTCATTAAAACTGCATCGTCATCAGCCAGCTTCCAATGGAAGAACATAACCCAATTATGTTCTATATTTTGTACATGTAAATGTAATATGTATTCATGTAAATCCCAGAGAGAGAGAGAGAGAGAGAGAGAGAGAGAGAGAGAAAGAGAGAGAGAGAGAGAGAGAGAGAGCCAATGTTTTATGACATTTCCCGGCCCGTGTACAAGGATAAGTAGGCAATTTCCAAACAGATTTAACTTCAATTTTCGTTTTGAAACATTAATTTCAAGGTCTTTCCTTCATCATGTTCATGATTATATTTTCCATACCAACTTAACAGTTATCCTTATCATCACACGATGAAATACAATTGACAATAAAGTTTCAATTAAAACTTTCAATTAGCCGAGGACTGAGAGGGATTTTTTAAAATCATATTCCATTTGTTTCTAAAATTGTACACATCTGAGGCTGTAGAGTAAAGCGTTTTCTTTCAATACTAATGATATGAATATCTCGAGCCTGTTTAATCATGTAGTGCAGTCGTGTCCATATTTCTACAATAATTTGCATATTTTCTTATCATCATGATCAATTGCAGGTAAATGAAATGCGATATTTACTATATTCAAAGATTCAATTCCTAATCGCAAGTGATTTAACAACTTTACCAAGTCACACTTGTATAATGCAGAAATGAAGTCCCGTTGCGTCTGAGATTTCTTGCGCTAATTAGCATGATTAGTGGTTAAAAAGATTTATGTGGGGGAAAACGGGTACCTCTCATTGGTGCAAAAGTCAGGAAAAGGAATGCACACGCTAATACGCTCGTATCCACACACATATGAACACACGAAGACACACTTGTTTTTCCTTTTTCTTTTTCCCCCCTCTTTCCTTTTTTTTGTGATTTCATTCATATAAAATAACAAGTGATTTTTTTTTTTTACAAAGGTGAACTTCTTCTAACAAAATACAATTCAAATACAATACAAAATACAATTCTAATAAACCTTAATACATACGCAATTTTAAAACAAACAAAAGGTTAACCTTTACACATAATTATGCAATGAATGCAATCAAACTATACCTCATTAAATTAACATACCCCCACGCGCCCACCCGCCAGAGAGAGACACACACACACACACACACACACACACACACACACACACACACACACACACACACACACACACATAATCAATTCAATTCAATTTCCACTTTAAAAAACAAGATGTAAAAAACTGCATAATGTAAATTCATAAGTTTGTGGGGGAACCAAAATAAGCACGCAAGCTTGTTGCACATAATTATAATCACACGAGTCACAGTTAACTACATAACTTTACAAAACATACAAAGAAATATAAAAAAAAAATACAAGCATACAAAATATACCTTGGTAAAGAGAAAGGGGAGAAGAGGAAAAGGAGAAAGGGGGGTTACAATTTAATTATGGAATAAAGGAGAATGTAAAGTACAAAGATAAGTTACAACTCGAATTTACACATCGTAAAGTCTAAGGACGTCATCTTTAAGGAGCAGGTTTGGGACATTTTCCTCAATTTACACTGTTCTAATAATTCTTTGAATATCTATTTAGATTTGCGTTAGAAATTATAAGTATTTTTGTGTGTAATAGATAACTAATTCAGAACGTAACAATACACTGCACATGTATCAGAGATCTTTGTAAACAATAGTGGCATATATTCAATCCACTAGCTTGCCATCACAATTCATTAAT
>OZ022578.1:20727859-20752302 GCA_963669155.1 Arbacia lixula | reverse complement strand
CGACAGGGAATGGATCCCAACAACGAGAGGAAAGTGTTCCAGTTTGTGGTGGAGACTGTGTGCAGCGAAGTGTCTTCCCAGTACTTTCTCATCACACCCAAGGTAAGCGGCCTGGGGCTGTTCAAGTCTGGGACAGTCTGTTAGACCAAGTAGTCAGTGACATTCATGACAATGGCATCCCATCCTTCAAGAGCAGGGTGCACAGGCATCTTATCTCTTGAACCCTTCACTCTATTTGGGTCTAAGCTGCTGTGAACTATTAATTGGGCCATGTGGATTTTTTTATAGTGCGTAGGGGTTGTATTCCAAAATGCTCACTGAGGAGAAATCTTATCTTAGTGGTATTCCGAAATCTCTCCTAAGTCCCCTCCTAAGCTTACTCCTATCTTTGTGGCTTACTCCTATCTTTATGCAAAATTATGCAAATTATAAAGTAAGAAGAATTGGTATTTCAGAATGCATATATGAAAGGATTTAGGGGAATATTTAGGAGAAAACTTAAAAGAGCCACCCTCTAAGCCATTCATAACACAGGCAGAACAAGAGAGCAGCGTTCATTTGCATAGGCGCGCGTACATGATTCATGTGCATAGTGCATGTGCGTCCACAGAGTTAGGATGAAACCTATAAGAAAGTCCCGATGAGATGTGATTGTGATTGGCTCCTCTCGAAACACTTCCCTCCATTGGCTAATAAATGCGCACTGGGCTCGGTCTAACCTTCCCTCATTTGTATTAAGAGAGTCCTAAGAGGACATTCTGGAATACCAATTTCAGGCTCTCTTAGGTACCTTCCAAGTTGGGAACTTAAGAGAAAACTGAGGAGAAATTTCAGAGTACCACCCCTTGTGTCTACATTAGTTTTGGATGTCTGGTCTATTCTCATGGGCTATTGTTCACTTAAGCATGTTACGTGTAAAGAAAAAAAAATGCTTCATACCAGTGCTCGTTTGCTGTGGTATCTCATTCACAGATATGCTGAACATGACTCTCTCTCTCTCTCTCTCTCTCTCTCTCTCTCTCTCTCTCTCTCTCTCTCTCTCTCTCCCTCTCACTCTATTTCTCTCCTTCTCCCCTTCTCCTTCTTAATGTCTCCCCCTGCCCACAGCTCCTTCCCAACCTGCGCTATGGGCCCAAGATGAAGGTGCTGTGTGTGTACAACTCTCACTGGATGCTGCCCCACAACCAGTGGAACATTGACAAGTTTGTCCAGAGGAAGAAGGAGCTAGACGCAGCATGAGGAACATGAATCTCAACACCAACACAGAGGACGTAATTTTGCCCCAATTCTGTGGCCTACAAGAGGTCACCCTCTTGCACAATTCCAGTGACTTGGTCCTGCGATTCAGTCAGTGGCAGGACTGTATATTTGATTGTGTTGTCAGCGATGGTCTTTAAAGAGGACTTGGACATTCTTGGTGTGCTTAGTGTATCGCAGTCACTGCACTACAGTGATATAGCTTCTCTACAGTAATATCACAGACAAACGGGAAGCTGAACACAACTTGAGAAATGTGAATCTAAAAAGAGGATTTTGATGTTTGTTTTGTGCTCAGTGCATGGTAACAAAAACAAATGTAGGGTACTGTTCCAGGGGGATGTTTCATCAAGCTGTTCTTAAGCGAACAACGACTTGACCCACTACTGATGACCCTCCCTTGTGCTACATGAGACACCACTCTTTGTTCCTGTTTTAAGATTGTCGGAGCTAATTTCCAACAATCCTAATCAAATTTGACAAGTCATGAACGTATTCAGACAGACACTTGTTAACAATGGGCGTGAGTGTCAAACTTGTCAAACTTGCTTTTTGTCTTGCCCAAACGAAGTTTGGCTGAGACCTCGTAATCACTTTTCCTGTTAGTCTGTTGATTTGCTAGTCTGTTAATCCATTACCAAAATGTTTAAGTTTTGGTTTAACTCACAACCCTTCAAACGGGGAAGGGGTAGTAGTTGTAATGATCATGGGCCGAAATAATGACATAACTGTTCTGCTGTCATCCTGATAATGTTTGATTGCAACAATTTGATCATTTTAGGAAGATGCCTTTGTGCTTCTTTGAAATCAAACTCGCTTGAAAGCCATGGTCGTTGCAGAGTGGCACTCCATTGATTAGAGATGCTGCAGTCTTCACCACTACAGCCATTTAGTTTTAATCATTAAGGGGAATATACTGGACTGGGGAGACAAAAAAAACTTCCAAAGGGTGATCATGAGCAATCTTCCTCCCAATGGTCTTAAGTTCATGTATTGTCCATTTTAGAAACTTGATGAAAGTGATTTGCCCCCAAATGATCCACATTTGGAGTAAATAGTGACTTAATCGCAAATCCCTTCCTTGTTCGGGCTGAGCATTTTGAGGATTTGTGATTTAGTCACTACTTACTCCAAATGTGGATCATCTGGGGGCAAATCACTTTCATCAAGATTCTAAAATGGACAATACATGCACTTAAGACCATTAGTAAGAAGATTGCTCATGATCACCCTTTTGAGGGCTCTTTTGTTTTTCCAGTACAGTATATTTCCTTTATTTCAATTAGATTGTGCAGTATGATTGTATGATTCCATTTATACTCATTGAACACAACCACATTGGCCAGTCATTCTCACCATGTAAAAGGAGACTATAAACGTATGTGACAATAGAGTTTCACACATGGGATTTGAGTTCCTGTCATTGTAATTTTATCAAAACATCCATCATTTTCTTTAAGACCTGCCAGATTTTCGTCTAAGTTTATCTCAGTATATTTATCTCATCTTGTTTTTATTAAAAATGACTCACTTTAATGGTTGTATTTCCCTCTAATCCCTAATGTTCCTTTGCATTTGGCACCAGAAAGTTATACACGCATTCCTTTAAAGGTCCCCTGTCATCAAAATGTATGTCGACTTATTTGATGCGACATAATATGTATATAACAAAATCACTAACTGTTAAATGGAAATATGTATCCTATATTTGAAAATAATTTTTCTTCATTTTTTCTCAGTACTGATAAGCCCCACCTTCAAAATATCCTCCAACTCAAGATTCCCCCTGTGACATCATCAAAGGAAGAAATTACCAAGATAATATGCAGAATTTATGCACATATTAAACATTGTAATGAATAACTCCACCTCGTTTCCTTATGTCAGAAATGTGCTAGCTATGTGATGCTATTATAAGCACTTGCAGGTAGTCATTGCAATGTTTAGTTTGTGCTTAAATTATGTCTATTATCGTGCTAATTTCTACCTTTGATGATGTCACAGGGGGAATCTTGAGTTGGAGGATATTTTGGAGGCGGGGCTTATCAGTGCTGAGAAAAAATATAGAAAAATTATTTTAAGATATAGGACACATATTTCCATTAAACAGTTAGTGATTTTGTTATATATATATTAAGTTGCATCAACAAAAGTGAACATATATTTTGATGACAGGGGCCCTTTAAGTAGCAATTTTGTTTTTCAGCAATAAAGGGTTTAATCAGAATGACTAAGATTAAACAGATGAATTTATGAAAAGTGCCTGTGATAACACCATATTTTAGATGTTTATAAAAGTGTTCACCAAAGATATTTTGTCCTTCACCATTCAAACGTATGCACAGTGAAACCCGTACAGAAAGACCACTCATGGGAGACAAGAAAATTGCTTGATGAGCAGATGGTCTTTATGTATAGATTGATTTAACCTTGGTTTCAATGGACAACACTGTTTAAGGGGAGCAACAAACGTGGTCTTTATAGACAGGTAGACAGGTGGTCTTATCTGCACTGATGGTCACTAAAGCAGTTGTCATTGTACATGTACACTTTGTCTAAGCTTATTGTAGTATACTTTAGAACAGAGTATATACCTTTATACATAGATGTAGATGTACATTTGTATGATTTTTTTAAAGCTTGTAATGAAAAGTTCCTTTGCAAGCAATTCTCATGTGTAAGTGCTGTTTTGTTTGTGTGTGTTCGTTTTCAGAAATTAGGGGGCGTGGGAGAGAGTTAAGAGAGTATAGGAAGAAAAGATGAGCAGTAGAGAGTGTTGGAGTGAGAGGAAGGGGAAATGGGTGGGGAGGGGGGGGGGGGGGGGTTACAGAGATAGAGATAAGAAGAGAAGAGGGATATGGAAAGAATAATTAAGAAGAGAGAGAGAAAGAGAGAGTGTGTGTGACAGAGAGAGAGAGAGACTAGAAAAGTAGGTTGGGATGAAAATATTGTTCCTTATTGAAACCGAGTTGTCCAAACTCGATGGCTCTGATGTCGTTATGCGTAATGATGCAGTGTTCAACCCAAAACATCAAAGACCTCCCACTAATGTGTTTCTGATATAACCGAGGCTCGTAATAGGGTAGTTTACTTAAGCTGTCAACATTTGTTTAAGTTGTATTAATCTCCTATTGCATATACGCTGCCAAACACCTCATAGATACTTCCTCTGCACATTTTATCATTTATGAAAGAGTGATAATTCTTCTCCCACCACTAACCCATACCATCACTAATAAGGGGGAAAGAATCGAGTGTGCAACTAGACAGAGAATGTCTCCCTCTAGTGCTGGTATTTCACAGAATATAACGTTTCAATTGCACTGTTCATCTTGTAAAGGATATGATGAACTGAAGTAGTTCAATCCCCATCCGTTAGTTCATCTCCTCCGCAGCTAGTACCTACCTCCCTTACCTCTCTATATATATCTAGTATCTCTGTGATTTTCTCCCCCTCATAAAGAGTACGCCTATTACTTAACTTAACCCCCCCCCCCCCATCCCAAGCCCTTCTCTCCCGAATAAAACATAAAATTTTACGTAGTATATGATTTGATGTTGTTTCTGCATATACGATACGGTCAGTAATTTGAGTAGTCTTATAGCGTGATACACGAGGGTTCGGCAGCACTTACTTGTTTTCCTGTGTACGAATATCTGTCCACTTCGCTGGCTCTTTTGTAAGGAGTTCTGTGAGATTCGAACCTAGCGCCTCGTTTGTAAGAAAACGCAGGTGAACCACGCCGCTCTCCAGATAAATGTTTGTTTTCAAACAAGTCGGAGGATTTGACAGAGTGCTGACTTCTCGGTCGCGGGCTCCCAGGGACCACATACTTTCCCCGTGTCATCCAGGCACGTCCCCCTCGCGTCATATCGCTCAAGAGGGACAATTGTTTACCATCATAAATAATATTTCCTCACCGCCAAGCTTGGATTACGTTGTGGGAGGGAGGGGGTGGGAGTTCTGCACCGTGATGCCCATAAAAAGAAATTTATGGTGAGTAGGGACGCGTTGACACTACCATGAGCATCCCCTCTGCGCCGAATAACGAGGTAAACCACTAATTGTTCCCTAAGTGCAGAAATGGACAAGTTCTAGAGCTAGCAATATTGACCGAGATGGCTCAACCTTTGATAGTGGTATAAAAAAAGAAAGCTTGCGCGAATCCATGTGACTTTTTCCCATCACGTGTTAATTTCTTGGTACAGCGTGCGTGTGTGTGTGCGTGTATGTATGTGTGTGTGTGTGTGTGCGTATGTGTGTGTGTGTGTGTGTGTGTGTGTGTGTGTGTGTGTGTGTGTGTGTGTGTGTGTGTGTGTGTGTGTGTTAGGAATAGGATAGGATAGGAATAGGATAGGATAGGATAGGATAACGTAAGAAAACATAGGGATAAGAAATGATTTGGATTATCCTAAGATAAACAAAAATTGGGATTAAGATTTTTCAACGTTTGTATGTACATTAATATGTTTTTAAGTGTGTTTGCGTGTGTTTGTGATTTTAGGCTTTTCGGACCTGTTTCAATCAAATAATGATTATTTCTGTCTGACGGATCCGATTTTATTTGTAACCATCTGAAAGACGCGGCCAGGGTTCGAACTTCAAACCTTCACAGACTGTTACTTAATGTCACAGTCGCTTGGATTGAATGTGTACGCCGCAACGCCTGATCAGAAAAAGACAACCGAACGCGATGTCATGTTGTGTGGCCTTAATGTACAGACATACATCAATCATATTGTTGACAAATGGGAGCGGGAACGACAAGTTATGTAATACTTGTTTAATTGACTCATTCTGATCTGTACTGGGTTAGGGTTGCAGAACAGGAGCACGTAGTATTTAGTCTAGTCAGGGAGCTAACCCTGACAGATCCAGTGGAAAAAGTTAGGCACTCCAAACAATCTATTTCCTGTTGGGTGCCCTCATCCCTAATAAAATAAAAAGACACATGTGGTGTTCAGGTTTACCATACCTTAACATTTAGAAGTCGAATCGAAGTGACATTCACATATTAATTATGTTGCATTTTTATCACATTTCTTCCATCAATTTTACGGGTGTGTTATTGTGTGCAATGATATAATACACATAAATGTTCCCGATTGGTCAAAAAGTGAAAATCTAATACAGTATTTCAATTTTGTTTGCAAAAATATTATCAAAAGAAAATGAACCTATTCGAGTATCTCGTCTTAAGGTATTTGTATTTGTATTTTTTTTTTATTATCATTATTATTTTTTTACTTTCTCTTGACAATTGCAGAGCAGTGAGTGGTAACTCGAGCGTGTTTGGAGTACGCCGAAGTTTCTGCCGGGGATAACTTTCGAAGTAGGCAAACTCCTGCAGGGCTCCCGGTATATTTCTATTGACGTGACATTTTTTTGCACAAATTCATCAATGACATCATCTTAATATATTCTCTTCAATTAAGCCACTGTCAGCTAGATAAGACTAAGCGTTCAGATTGTGATGTAGGCAGGTCCGTTCAGACATGACACGACGAGGAAATATTATTTTTCATGAAATTAGTGATAAGTTCTCACAGTTGAAATTAGTCACGAATAAAATAACAGGCAAGTCGTCAATCTTCATTTGCTGACACATACTAGGACCCCGGATTCCCAGTTCTACCGGCAGAGGAACGATCCATTAAATGTTGAACTAATTAACTCGATGAGTTTCGAGTCTTGACTGATGAAGATTTCAAATCCATCTTCAAACTTTCTCCTTCTTCTTCTTGATCAGTTTTTTTGTGACGTGTGTCACGTATCATTCGCATCGTCGCCAACGTCAACACAGTATTTTCATTGCATCTCTGTCCCGAGAGAGAGAGTATTCGTGAACACGGCAGACAAAGCACAAGGGAGGGGCTAAACAATTTTCGTTTTGGTTCGTTTTCTCTGAAACTAATTTGTCTAAACTCCTCCCCCGGAAGTTGGATTAATCTTGTTATTCGGAACATTTTGAGTCCGATCTCCAGAGACCAGAGGGAAAGAACCGACGACCGCAGAAGAACACGCACTGCGGGTAGAAAGAAATACCGAATAATACAGTATCAAAGAGACAAAATGCAGGTATAAACAAATACCAAAAAATATGTTTTATAAGAAAAATATTCTTCGGTTTGAAAGAAATAGTATTTCAGTTGATCGTGATGGAATTGTTTTCTCTCTTTCACTCTCCCTCCCTCCCCCTCCTTCCCTTTTTATTCTTCTCACTCTCTCGCTACTCTCTCTCTCTCTCTCTCTCTCCCTCTCTCTCTCTCTCCCTCTCTCTCCTTCTCTCTCTCTCTTCCTCTATCTCTGCTCTTCACTATCACTGTCTCTCTTCTCTTTTCCTCCCGAATATTGAGGGGAAGAATTCTCAGCTGTTCGTCCTCTCATGCCTCCCTCCTCCCAACTCGTAATGGCCGCACCTGTAGGGGGAAAGACGCGGGCTAATCCTTGCCAAATTGTTTGCCTGGGGCGGTGGCGTTACAGACAGTCGAATAAAAATGGTCTGACGTTAATGGATTTCCCAATCACTTATGACCCTCACTTCCATTCAATATCGATCAGACTGTTCCCCCCGAAAAAGGGAAAAGTATAAGAAACAAAAAACAAACTTCAAGTTCATGTTGCGTATCGCGTGTCTTACGAGCTGACGCTGTTTTGTTTCTGCAGAGCTGCTTTCACATCGGCCAAATCCCTTATTTTGACCGAGATAAATCTGAGTGTCGCCTTCTCAAACATGTCAAGGTCCCAGCCCGTTCACCTAGTTTATTCTTTGTTGAATCTAAGCGGGACGCGTGATGTTTGACTAAAGAAAATCCGTATAAACACTAATTATTGGTCAACCATTGTGTGAATTTATAACGCGTGTTATAACGGCGTGTAAATAATAAACAAAGCCTAGTTTGAAAAAAAAAAAATGGCATTCATCCAGTTGTAGGGATATCGGCATGCTCCAACATGCAAGTAAACAACAAAATATAGTTTGTTTTAGTTGAGACACACGCAGGCACTCAATATTAATCCCAATATAGGAAGTTATACCATTTTTACCATAAATCGATCTAGCTCATGTCTGCGGAAAGGTGTCGAAATGTTTGAGCTGATATCTTTAAAAAAAAAAAGGAAGAAAGGAGACTTTGAAATTGAAAATGAAGATTACGAAGACTAATCTGATATAAGTAATAAGCGAGGCGGCTGATTATTGCATAACAATTGGGTTCGATGAAAAAATGAAAAATGATGTACGTTGATATCGTGAGATAAAATGTGCAACCCATATACCAACTGCAATCTTAAACATGATCAAATAAGTATTTTGTGTACAAATCTAAGGAAACCATGCGGAGTAATGCGAAAAACATCGAGGTGAAAAGGTCGCAAGACACTACAAGTGCTTGATTCAATAATTAATATCTTAAGGAGGTCGGCTTGCAAATTACGCCTGGGGAACCGCCGAGGTAAAGCCGAATAATTCCTCCTTTTTAACGTCTTAGATTAAAGCCCGCCCCTATCAAGTTAAAAAAAAAACTATTTAAAAGAGGAAGTCGACAACAAATAAAGTAAGCGACTAAGTTGATAAATTGGCAACACGTGGTGAATTTGTTTTGTAAGTGCCTGTTTTACGGAGACGGAGGTTCGGCCTAGCGCTTCAGTCGTCACTTGTGGATTTAGCCGTGGTGCTTGAACCTGATTAATGTGTTGTGCACATCGGAGGTACGTGGCCCAAAGAAGTTCCAAGTAGTTACAGAGATGATGGATGGCGCCCGTGGAGCACGTAGAGGTATAGGGCTGGAAGGTGTTGACGTACAGGGCTATATAGCCCCGGTTACAAATTGCCGCATGCTCCACTTTGAAAAAACGTATAACCTACTTTCTAGATTTCGGAGTTTTGATATTTATTTGCATCTGTTCTGCCGAGCTACACGCAACGAAAGTTGTTTCTTGAAACGGTCTCAGTGTCACAGGCCAGTTTTTTTTTAAAGATTTGTAGTTTCCTAAACTTTAAGGCGATTTGACGTATCATTTTTATCAAACAAGCATAGGCCATATGTATATATAAAAAAAACTTACTAGCATAGTTGGTTACTAAAAATGCAAGTAGGGAAATGTATGTTAGTAGCTAAGTAGGCTAGTAAGGTTTCACGAATATGCCTCCAGGCAAATAAAGATGCTCAACAACGTTTAACTATTTGCTAGAATATTCTTGTCTTAATCGTGCATCGCTCGCAGCTATTGTGCGAGTCTATGCGATACACCCTTGTGTCTCAACTTGTCATGTTTATTAAAACGATTGACGATTTGGGCCCTCATGTCCATGAAGATACCACTCCTTATCAAACAGACCTGCAAAACCTGCAATGTTCTCTTTCCTTCTCACAATATTTCCTGTAATAAACTCTGACATATCATTCCCGTAACAGTGATCAACGTACATCGCTTATCATGTTTATAGCTGCTAAAGGAGGCTTTATGTGTTATTTCCTTTTTTGATTAGCGACGGTACAGGTGTTGCAAATAGTTACCTTTTAAGCCAAGAGAGTAAGAAGTTCGGCATGTCGTAGATGATGTATCGAATAAACAAATGATAAAGCGGAAATGGACACCACAATCTTCGCAATAACGCCCCAATTTTGACAACGCATCCGCAAATATCTTCGTCCTCCTCTTATACTCCTCCTCCCCCTTCCTTTATATTCTTCATTTCCTTCTTTACCATGTTTATCTTTTTCTTCCCCTTCTTTAAGTACACTCCATCCTTTTTATACCTTTTCTCTTCCATCGTATTCGCCTTTCTCCTCTTTTATTTCTTCTTCTCCTTCTCCACAACCTCCTTTACCTCCTCCTCCACCCCCACCTTCCCCTCCCTCCTTCTACTCCTAACTTTTTTTTTTATTAACCATCTTCTTTTCCTTCTTTTCTACTTCTACTTCTTCTTTCACACCGCCTTCTCTTTCCTCTTCTTTCACTCCTGGTGGCGCCCCCTCCAAGTAAATTTGACAATTCAATCTCTGTGCGAACCTGTATCAATTCCTACATCTCCTTATAAATGTAGGTCATGCAACTTGAATGAACGACCTACATATTGCAACATTTAGTATATATAATGATATGTAATTGTTGTGGGGAGTAACATCAATGTTGATAAGATTGCGACATAAACCATTGCAAGTTACAACGCACATCCCTGTTTTCACAATTTGTATACATTTATTGTAGATATTGTTCTTTTGATGGTTCCTTTTTTCCACGGCTGCAAATTGAGGTCATCCTTTTTTTTTGTTTTTTTAAAGAGACCCTTTTCGGTAAACTTCGCAAAAAACACTGACAACATGAAATACATAAAGTAAGTACATATAGATGTAGAATAAAGAGTCAAGTTGCATTCCTCTAGAATGACCGAGAAATAAAGCCTTCGATTGATTACGGGTGTGTTTCCTTCCCACGTAGGTTCATAGAAAAGGTCAGATTGAAATACAAAACATACCAAGTCGTATAATAATCTACACAAGCAGCCAAGAGTTAGTTTAGAATTCACGACAAAACTCCATCAGAATCAGGCTCTCGGGTTAGAGCGGAGCGGAGGAGGCGAGGGGAGCCCCGTTACTGATGAGGCACGGGGGACTCCGGGCGCATCATCCCCCACCATCAGCCCATCTGCATGTAATACGGCCCCATCAGAAGACCGCCGCGGGGCACCGACCGACTCGACTCGTAGACCAGGGGGAAGTTTAACTGTCTCACTACCACGCTATGACAAAGCATACTGAATTACAACACACTGCAAAAACCCATGGTGCTGAATATGGTTAAGGAGTACCAGAGAGGTAATGAGGGCATGCGAGAGGGTGTCTCCTACGCACCCCTCAACTTGTTTAAGTTTCTAGTTCTGAATTAAGATTGCCATGAGGAACCGATCGATGACAACTGGTTGGGAGACAAGGTGTATTATGACTGCAACAAACGTCTTGGCCCGACTCCTACCAATGTTACCACTGGGTCAGCTATCGGCCCACGTACTACACGCAAGATGTAGAGACAGAAATGAAATAAGAAGGGAGAAGGTGAACTTTGCCTTATGTGTTTTACTGTACTCTTAAATTATTAGGATCGCCCCCCCCCCTTTTTATATGGCTGATAAATAAACTGTTTGTAGTTGTTTTGCTCTACCTCCGGGACTGACTGTAATTTGTTGCTCATGACCAATGTACATCTGATATGAGAGAAGATAGGATAGGGGGCAACAAATACCTTGGGATCACCCCCTCCCCCCATTTCCCCCCATTTGTGTGTCTGAGAAATATATGTTTGCAGTAATGGTGGTATTTGCTCTTCATCCATATGATCCGGGGCTGACTGGAAGTCGTTTCTCATGACGACCAAGGCGCACCGGTGTGACAGGGTGAGGGGGGGGGGGGGGGGGAGGGCAAGGCATTGCCTACGATGCGCGGCATCCTTCTTCTTCGTCTCACAATATGGCGTGTGGAGACGAGAACCGGGGAGAAGAACAATTGTGTTGTCCCTACCTTAATTACCTCAGTCCGTGCCAGACAAAAGAACGGACCAGGGATTACCTCTGTGCATACACGATTTAATTATCCAGATGATAAATAAAATATAATCTCGCTCAAAAGCAACATATTATGCAATACCGGTATTTACATCCATCCGACGCGTAAAGAATGCCCGCACAGTATTCGCGTGATATAACAGAGGGCGTGACGTTCGTTATTCCGGAACTTCGTTATTCGGAATGCTCGTTATTCCGAACACACACATGACGTCTACCTAGGGGCCTGTTAATCTGAAAATGAAGTATGGTTAATTTACCTGAACATCTGATGCATTGATCCAGCGTTTCCTTATTTCGAAGGCTCGTTGATCCGAAAATAACTATAGCGTTATTTAACCCGAAAATGAAATAGCGTTTGTTAATCTGAAAATAAAATAGGGCTCGATAATGCAAAAATAAAAAAAAACCCATTAATTTTTAGATTAATTAGCCCTGTTTCATTTTGGGATTTACGAAACTTTTGCTTAAAATTTTCAGTAAATAGAATGATAGTGCATCCTTCTTTTGTAATTGAAAGCCTTGTTGTCCATATCGCATGGTACTAGTCATTCTCTAGTAAAATTGTATGTTGATAGAATTACCACACTTAAAACAATTCAAAATATATCAGAATGAATGAAAAAAGACAAAGTAGATCACACACACACACACACAAATAACTTAAACACTGATCAGTCCAATACTTCACGATGTACCCTTACTGCTATGAAGTCCCACGCTTGTGTTTTGTAATAACTAAACTGCATCGCCAACAATGGCAAAAAAATGTTGTTCCTCAGGTTAAGAATAGAACTCAAAAGCAAATATATACACAAATGATTAAAGCTAGGGGAACAAGGTTATCTCGATGACCGGGATACGGGAGCATAACCCCCAGATGCAACCGTGACCGTGAGCCATTGGACCCACCCCATGATTCGCCTGTCTCCTTTTTTTCCCGCCTTTGTGCGTCAGTGGTCATCCTCAGATCCGTGTGTTTTTTCTTTCCTGCGGTGCATGGGTGAGCGTGCGGACTAATCCTTCCTCCTCGCACGAAAGATTTCTGAACTAAGACCCCGACTTTACAACAATAACATCAACAACAAAAGAATGTAGGTGATTTAGAATTATTGTTATCTCAGATTTGTATCTGCATTGTCCCATGTGTGAGCGCGGACAAAAGACCAGAACGCCCGAGTTTGCCTCTCACACTATGGAGTGTGTATATAATGCTTTTGTGGAAACGGTGTGCATTTTGTTTTTGTCCCTACACCTTGCTCGACTTGGTGAGATGTTTATCAAAAGGAGAAATCATAATTAACTGAGGTGCACACAATGGGGGCGGCTTTGGGAACAAATCGCCGCCGAACCCCCTCAGTTTGAGATACAATCGTCTCCTTACAGCCCCTCCAAGTCAGTGTCCATCTTTCAGTCAACTGTGATTGTGTGATTTGCAGACCATGGCATTTATATCATATTGCAGTGTAGGATAACTACAGTGCATTCGAACACGTCAACATGAATAAAATCGAAATGTTCTCTTACGTTCACCATGATCACAATGGGTGGACATAGCAGATAATTCTCAGACGGTAAGAGTGACGACATTAAGGCTCGATCACAAATTCCTAAATATCTGATGCCGAATTACCTAAAAACAAAACAGCTTCAACCGAATACAACTAACAGGCGACCAAACCCACGGAGTTTTCAATGGTCCTTAGTCATTTTTAAAGGCTTGTAAGAACGCAAAGAAAGTTGGCAACTGGTGATCAAACTGATAGAGATAGAATACTGACTTGTCGCCGATCGTGTCCCGATTATGGTAGGCCTACTGTGGTCGGTGACATTTCAAGGAGTAGGCCATCCATAGGTTGAATAAATAGTGGATGAATTTCTCATTATTCCGCATGGAATATGTGACATATTCATGATAGTTTCATGAGGGAACACAAATATGACAACAGATCGCGGGTTGTCACTGTTACTGCCTATTTGATCCACGGTTGGCGGCTGGTCGAGAAATGTTCACCGTTTGGTTGCCGACCAATGAAAAATATTCGGCGAGTGCCGACAACTATATACTGAGAACCAATCAGAAATGGTCGCCGAAGTTCGGATAACCAATGCAGACCAAAAATAACCTCCCCCAGCCAGTTCGGCCGGCTTGCACACGGTCTTCCAATGCACGCTGCCAAACACTGAAAACAGTGGATCGATTGCCGACAACCTTTCTACAATGTTGATATTTACAACCAACTACCCATCACTGGTTGTCGTTGGTCGCCGACCGCTATTCATCTCTTTGTGACTTACGCTTTAAACAAGAAAGTTGCTCTCAGAAGAAACAGGCAAATCTGAGATACAGAAGAAACAAATTTTAAAGGAAATCAGAGAACCATTAAGAAAGTTATGAATGTTTTCTTGAAACGAACATATTGGCCACTCGGTCACGAAGCTGTGACGTCACAGACGGACTTTCATGATATCATATTCCAAAACAAACCAAAGAAATAATGTTGGGGAGAGCAAGCCATACATTGGTATACCTGTAATAATCCTTTGAAAAATTACTTAGGTTTGTGTCTATCAGATAATTGATTCGAACAACACAATAGCTTTTGCACATTATACATGTTCCGAATTCACCAGTTTACCAGCATTTTAATGTTTATATTCATACTTCTTTCACAGACGTTACTCATGACAAGCCACATGCTGGCTGAATGCTGCACGACTTGACATGATGTGACTTCTGCGTCAACCTATGAGTTATTTCAGTTCAAAGGTGAACACATTAGGTAGTGCACGCAGTACTATGTGGTTTTGCGGTCGAGTTTACATGCCGATTTGACGACCTTCCTCCAGGAAGACGGGTCTCTCGTACTTTACTTTAATTACGTCTTTATTCTCCTTTGTTTTGCTATTTTGACATGGAAATGACAATCAATGCAAAAGAGGGAGAAAACTTTCCTAGCAATACCGAATCAACAAATCGGTCAAGACCGACTTTAAATATGTCTCTATTTGAGATATCTCACGTGTTATGGCGATGTGCATAGGATGTACATTTTTGCTTGATAATGATTTTGTGAGTTCAGATTCAACATTTTTCTCTCAATAGCTTTGAAATATACAAATTTTGATTATGTAGGAGACTTTGAGCGACATAACGATGTAACACCTTAGGGTCAAAACATAGTACATACATCATTCATTAGACATGCGCTATATACCGTACTACCACTCATTTAATTTGTCCAGCAAAATCAATTCATGTTCAAGTTCAAGGTCAAAATTCATATTTCTTTCTTCAAATGTATATATAAAAGAGGGTTTTTTTCAAATGAAAAACGTATGGCAGAATAGATAGTAGGGATAATGATAACGGAAAAAGTTTGTATGTCACATTGCAGTAAAATAGAAAGACGCGGTGGCCTTAGGAAAAGCGTAATTCGTTAAACTTAAGGACCCTTTATAAAAAAAAATGTTTCCCCGCACTGAACTTGTAAAGTTGTTTTCTATTCGATATAGTACGTATTAAAGATGGGAAGTTTTATTACGGGCAATGGAATATTCGCGCGGCAAACGAAAGGCAGCGCGTTCAGAAAAAAATGAATTGGAAAAACGTAATAAAAAACACGTAAAAAGGGGAGAATCTATTGTCGTGAGAAGTCGCAACAGTATGAGGAATTCTGTATTGACTTGTTAAAGACACGTCAAATTTAAAGTGGATTGGTTGTGTTTATTTGGGCGATCGGTATCAGGTTCCCATGTGGTGCTTCGCCTCCCTAACTTAAGCAATCAACGAGAAAAATATGCGTACAAAAGAGCAAGAATTATGATACAACTAATTTTGAAATGGTGTAGGTGAAACATGAAGAAGTAAAAAGCAAATGCATTAGATTGGAATGTACTAATGGCTGAAAGAAAAATGTAACAATTTCATTTCATTCATTCATTTCCACACGTAAAAAAATACAATAAAGAAATAGACAAACATTAACTTACATAGTGGCGGAGTCATTAAGGAAGTTACAAAAACTTGTGTGAACAATTAACATCTGAAGAAATGTATTAGTGTTTAACTGAAACGCATCTTCTAGTTTTTTTCACAATGGAGGCAGATCTTATTTGGGGGTAGGATATTCAACTTGAAAAGGGAGGAACGAGTATATAGTATGTATGTATGTTTGTGTGTCTGTCTGTATGTAAGTGTGTGTGTATCTGTGTGTATGTGCGTGCGTGTGAGTGTGTGTGTGCATGTGTATGTGTGTGTGTGTATGTGTGTATGTGCGTGTGTGCGTGTGTATGTGTGTGTATGTGTGTGTGTATGTGTGTGTGTGTGTGTGTGTGTGTGTGTGTGTGTGTGTGTGTGTGTGTGTGTGTGTGTGTGTGTGTGTGTGTGTGTGTGTGTGTGTGTGTGCGTATGTTACTTGCAAGGTACGGTCGAGAAGAAACATGGGTGGGGAGGGAGTGGGAGATGGACAACAAAGATCGGCCGTCTGGGGGAAAGATAGATAGTATACAAATGGGTAGTGAGAGAATAAGAGACAGGACAACAATGTGAGGGAGGGTGGGGGGGAGGGTTCTGGGAATGCGAGGAGAGGGGACATTGTAGCCATGTGCATCCGTCAACGGAACCGGGAATTAAAGCGATGTCACACATTAATTGTCGCGATAAGTGAATGTCAGGCAACGGGTTAGGCTGCGACAAGTGACAATTTAACGTAACACTTTTGCAGACAATATCGTGTATTTTGCAGGACCCCCCCCCCCCCCCCCCCACCCTCTCCCTCCGCTCCTCTCCATCCTTCGCCCCCGTAAAGTGAGTGAGAATATGAGGGATGGTGACACTGAGGGGTGTTATCAACTGCGTCATATCTTGTAACAGCTTTTATGACAATTACATATGTATAGTTATTTTTTTTTTGGCCACCCCACCCCCTTTATCTCTCTCTTTTTTTTTTTTTCTCTCTCTCTCTCTCTCTCTCTCTCTCTATCTCTCCCTCTCTGTCTATCTCCGACCCTATGTTCCTGGTTCTCTCTCTCTCTTCTTCACCCTCACCCCTCCCCCCCCCCTCTCTCTCTCTCTCTCTCTCTCTCTCTCTCTCTCCCTCTTTGTCTCCCTCTCTCCCTCTCTATGTATATATGTATATATCGTTTTCCCTCTCCCTATCTCCATGTCTGTATGTCTCTATCTCATATGTCTCCCCCCCCCCCCCCCCTCCCTCTATGCTCTCAGGTACAAACCTACTCTGACTAGGATGAAACTGTCCGAGCGGTTATGTATCTCTCGCCGACCGGCCCGGACCGGCCGTGTGAAAATACACTGAGTCTGGATCCTTGACATTGACGGCTCACCACATATCCCGCTTAGCACCTCGCCAGATAACTTAATTGCTACCTGGCAGTGTAACGACCTATCAGCGTGACAATTAGTTTACCAGTCCCCCGAGTCTTTCATCGGAGATAGAGTGGTGGTATACAGCCACATTGAGCCGTGCGCGCAAAAGCGCCCCTCCCCCCGCCCTCCCCCGACCCCAACCACCATTCCTTCGACGGTCCTCTTCCCTCCCTCCATATCCTTTCACCGTTCAGGCAAGCAATGTATGGCGTTTGATCTTTATGATAGCTCCTTGTATCACATTATCCGTGTTCGGGACACGAACACTGGGTTATTGGGATGGAAGGAGCGACCCGTGTTTTGAACTGAGATTGCAACCATGCCGACATTATTTTGTGAACATACTAGTTATGTCCATATTTGTGTGACTTTTGACGTGTACGAGAGTGTAAAAAACAGTTTTCCCAAAAAACATATCATCAACATAACACATCATCAAGACAAATGATGCTAACAATTTGGGAGAAGAATTGGTGACATTTCAACTAATAATAATCCTTTGATTATGAGTTTTACTTGTAGACAAATCCGGACCAACACAATTGTGTGTATCAGATGATCACTTTAGAGCAAAACAATGGCTATTGCACACTAGCATGTAAATAAACAAGGTCTTTCCTGGCAGTAGCATCATGTATCATTAATGACATTGTGATGGCAGCTAGTGGATTGACATATCATTGTTTACAAAGATTGTACATGTGCAGTGTATTGTTACGTTCTGAATTACTTATCTTTTACACACAAAAATACTTATAATATAATTTCTAACGAAAATCTAAATTAATATTCAAAGAATTATTAGAACAATATAAATTGAGGAAAATGTCACCAAACCTGCTCCTAAAAGATGACATCCTTAGACTTTACGATGTGTAAATTCGAGTTGTAACTTATCTTTGTACTTTACATTCTCCTTTATTCCCATTAATAAAATTGTAACCCCCCTTTCTCCTTTTCCTCTTCTCCCCTTTCTCTTTACAAGGTATATTTTGTATGCTTGTATTTTTTTTTATATTTCTTTGTATGTTTTGTAAAGGTATGTAGTTAACTGTGACTCGTGTGATTATAATTATGTGCAACAAGCTTGCGTGCTTATTTTGGTCCCCCCCACAAACTTGTGAATTTACATTATGCAGTTTTTTTCTTGTTTTATAAAGTGGAAATTGAATTGAATTGATTATGTGTGTATGTGTGTGTAGTGTGTGTGTGTGTGTGTGTGTGTGTGTGTGTGTGTGTGTGTGTGTGTGTGTGTCCCTGGCGGGTGGGTGAAGTGCGTGGGGGTATGCTTATTTAATGAGGTATAGTTTGATTTCATTCATTGCATAATTATGTGTAAAGGTTAACCTTTTGTTTGTTTTATAATTGCGTATGTATTAAGGTTTATTAGAATTGTATTTTGTATTGTATTTGAATTGTATTTTGTTAGAAGAAGTTCACCTTTGTAAAAAAAAAAATCACTTTTTATTTTATATGAATGAAATCACAATAAAAAGGAAAAAAGGGGAAAAAAGAAAAAGGAAAAACAAGTGTGTCTTCGTGTGTTCATATGTGTGTGGATACGAGCGTATTAGCGTGTGCATTCCTTTTCCTGACTTTCGCACCAATGAGAGGTACCCGTTTTCCCCCACATAAATCTTTTTAACCACTAATCATGCTAATTAGTGCAAGAAATCTCAAACGCAACGGGACTTCATTTCTGCATTATACAAGTGTGACATGGTAAAGTTGTTAAATCACTTGCGATTAGGAATTGAATCTTTGAATATAGTAAATATCGCATTTCATTTACCTGCAATTGATCATGATGATAAGAAAATATGCAAATTATTGTAGAAATATGGACACGACTGCACTACATGATTAAACAGGCTCGAGATATTCATATCATTAGTATTGAAAGAAAACGCTTTACTCTACAGCCTCAGATGTGTACAATTTTAGAAACAAATGGAACATGATTTTAAAAAATCCCTCTCAGTCCTCGGCTAATTGAAAGTCTTAATTGAAACTTTATTGTCAATTGTATTTCATCGTGTGATGATAAGGATAACTGTTAAGTTGGTATGGAAAATATAATCATGAACATGATGAAGGAAAGACCTTGAAATTAATGTTTCAAAACGAAAATTGAAGTTAAATCTGTTTGGAAATTGCCTACTTATCCTTGTACACGGGCCGGGAAATGTCATAAAACATTGGCTCTCTCTCTCTCTCTCTCTCTCTCTCTCTCTCTCTGGGATTTACATGAATACATATTACATTTACATGTACAAAATATAGAACATAATTGGGTTATGTTCTTCCATTGGAATCTGGCTGATGACGATGCAGTTTTAATGACAAGGAATTGAGAAAGCTGGTCAAAACTGAATGTTATTTTTATCAATTCTTATCCACACAAAGATGCGGGTCATGAAAATGATTAGCTGGATAATGTCATCCGGATAACCTCTTGAAATAGACCCAAAGACATGTCTCTATAATGCATTTATCCGTAACATCGGATCTAGCAGTCATAATTAGCCATTCCTCTGCACAGAAATCCACTTGATCCCTTAAAAATTAATGCATAAATGAATATAAACAACGAGACGTCTGAAAAATATGGATAATTTTGTTAAAGTGAGAGACCCCGTAATTTTTTCTCGGTCACATTTTTTTTTTTTTTTTGCTCTACATGTTTTGGCGTTATTGTGTGTGCATCCGTGCCGACACACTCAATCGCGAGTTCGCTGGTGTATGGGGGGAAAATAAAACGGCAGGCGATATAATAAACACCTTGAACTTCAAATTTGCACTTTTTAATCTTCTTTGGTCAGACCCAGAATTTGAGAGTGAAAATGAAGCCGTTTAGCCCTGAGGTATCAGCACGCTGTTGTCAGTTCTGCAGTGGGCTGGGAAGGGGAGACACGGAGAGAGGAGAAGGCTCAATAGGGCTGTGCTGTACAGTGTGCCTGTCACTCGGCCTCTCACATTATAATGTGTTCACTTTTCACCGATAAGATCGAGTAGATTTTTCACATTTGAATTGTAAATAAATACGTGCAACGTGATACAGGCAATGCTTGCATTTTCGTGATATGCCCATGTACATTGTTACCTACTGTCATCATTTTAGTTGCCCGATTAGTATAACTTGCTCAGAATTCAGCCACGAGAACGCAATGAGGTAATGATAATATAAAATTATACTAGAGTAAATATCAATGAAAGTTCTTCTATTACATTTTTCTTTGTAAAACAAAACCGAGGACGAAAAGTGTGTAAATAACTAAATAAATGTTTAATTGAAATTGCCAAGGTTCTAAAATGCTGTTTAAATATAAACTAAAAAAAAATCATCTTGATATAACGATCCTCCTTCTTCAATGTTCTGGTTTGAAGGAGAGCTATAAGGAAACATATAGTTTAAAGGTTGCCTGTGTGATCGTGTTTGGTCGCCTCTATGAATATTTTACAGTCTATACACAAACAAGTTCACCTTCGATAAACGTTTTCAAGACATGGAATTTGCCTTTGCACTGACGTATTGAGTCTGTTTTTTTTTATCAGGTTTATACTTCATAATAAAAGCGTGATGATAGTTCTAAGAATGAGCCTTTCAGTTGTCAAACTGAAGGTTGTCGGCTGTCGATGACGACCTTCATCTTCACTTGACAGTACTTCGATCATGTCGTTTCTACAAGACAAGAGGAACACATAGGAGAGGTACAGGGTATGACCATATATATGGTTCTTTTCTTCTCTTTATTGATTTATCGCCTCTTGTCGTCGCTTTTCGCCGAAACGTCTGGGCAAGCAAGTCAAGTGCATCCCCAAGCATGGCAAGTGGTTCTTCTCTTTCTATCATCTGGAGAGGCCTAATAAAGCATCCCCACCTCGCTTCGCCCCGCCGCTCCTCCCGCGCTCCGTCGATCCGTGCCCTGGTTCCCCTTCGAGGGCTAATCCCCTTGACGAAACACCTCTATGGGAAGGCACCAAACACCAACACTGCCCCGGACCACAATCTTGCCGATTGCAAGACGCAACAAAAAACATGGAAAAGGGAGGAAGATTTAACGGTCCCGTCTGGATTTCGTGAAAACCAACCCAAAAGAAATATTTCTCTTTCGCCCGAGTTTTGGAGACCTATAATGATTTTATACATTTTCGTTTTCCCCCTCCGTACTTGCTCTCCCTCACCTCTTCTGTCTATGTTCCCTCCCTCTCTCTCTCTCTCTCTCTCTCTCTCTCTCTCTCTTTCTCTCTCTCCCTCCCCCCTCTCTCTCTCTCTCTCTCTCTCTCTCTCTCTGTCTCTCTCTCTGTCTCTCTCTCTGTCTCTCTCTCTCTGTCTCTCTCTGTCTCTCTCTGTCTCTCCTCTCTCTTTCTCTCATCTCTCTGTCTGTCTGTCTACCTGTCTGTCTATCCGCCTGTCTGTCTCTCTCTCTCTCTCTCACACTCTCTCTCTCTCTCTCTCTGGTTCTTTATCTTGTTTTCTCTCTTGTTCCCTCTCCACCCTCTTCTCCTCCTCCCCCGCTCCTTCTCTTTCTCTACAGCACTCTTTCACTGCTTCATCTTCTACCCTGCTCTTCGTCGTGTTCTCGACCTTTCATGTTCCTCGCTGATCGCCGCCCCACAAAACATGCACTTTTCTCCTCCCATTTCTCGTCTTGAATTTTCTCTTTTTTTTCTCCCCTCGCACACCGTCGTCGAATCATCAAGAGAGTTCTGGGCCACGATGTTGCCAATGTTTTCATTGCTTCTTTGCCGTCACTGGACAGTCATTTGCGCAAGCGATAATCCCCCACAACTTGCCCCACGGCAACATTTTCATATATTGTGCTTGGAGTTCAAATCTAGCGGCATAAATCGTTTTTCTTGCTGAATAGCCTGTTGGTTTTTATCCTTAAAAATTCAAACGTGTGGCAGGGCCTTTTCAATAGCTAGCAGTGTGTTGGTGAGAAAGCCGAGCCAAACTTGACCTTTTACTATTTATCATTGCTCATTCGAAACTTCTATGTACTTTGCATGAACTTGGCAAGTGGTAGCATACACGGGTACTAAGTGACAGCCACCCGGCCCAATGCTCTGGGCTTCTTAAAGAGGAAACCGACTCCTCGCTCATTCCTCGCTCAAATTCAACAACCTACCCCCCTGGTCTGGCTCTTTTTTCGGGGGAAAAGCGTTAAATGCGTTATTTTTGTTATTTTCTATGATTACACCATCTGGTTTCGCCGGATTGCGGCTTCGTGCTATGTAAGGGTAAGAACGTCTGCGTCTGTCGTTTCTGGGCTCCACGGGCGTCTACCAGAATTGTTCGAGTATTTGTCCAAATAGGTCGATGAATGAATTTCAAAGCGATACATTTCATCTGGATTAATCTGAACTACTTTTTAACCAACCTGCCATTGGCATCTACTTTTCCCCCATCCTCCCTTGCCCCCTCCTCCTCCACCGTCACCCCCTTCTGGTCCGCGACCCCTCCCAATTCTCCCCATTCATCACGGCACAATAGACCATGCACTTTTGGGAATAATTGTGTCAAAGTGCATAGTGTTAGTGTGTTAGTGTGTCATGATAAAAAAGCGGAAAACAGCTACATCAAACTAATGTTGTGCACATAGAAGAAAGAACAGTTTATAACTTTGGGGGAGCTGTTATTGTAGAGGTGTCAAATTGAGTACTCCTGCTAATCAAACATTGAACATCTATGCACTTTATGTGATAATTTATTATATGGGTCACTTCAGACGATGTAGAGTGTAGATATTGTGAAATCTCGAAAGCACTCTTTAATGTTAAATTTAGTAGATTTTTCAGGACTGCATGTATATAAAACCACTATGACCATACGACAATACATTGATGTTACTTCAAATAGTACATCTGGACTACTGAAAAGAAACAGAGAGCGTTTGAGATAGAGAGAGAAAGAGAAAAAAACGAAGAGTGAAGGAGAGGAGAGAGTGACAGTGAGAGAAATAGAGAGGGAAAGTGAGAGATAGAGTGGGAGGGGCTGGGAGGGATTGTAGGAATAATATATTTGCCATACAATGCGTACCATGCTATTGTCATGATCAATTTTCCTTGTCAAGAAAGGGCCTTCCATCGCCTCACGAAAAATAAGGAAGAATGAGGAAAAATCTTGCGACGTGATGTCGTACAAAAAGTTAACTCCCATCCCTGATATGGTAATTAAATTGTACTTTATTTGCCACACGAGGCGCGTGATGGCTACAGTAATTCTCTCTTGGGACGTATTGTTAGGTGTTAGGGGGCGAAGACTAATATGCAGGAACGTTTATACCATTAGTATGTATCAAAGTTCGTACCTATTTGCTCGTGTTTTGTAGCACCAGCTTGCCTTGGATGGGCGGCGGAACCGAGGTGAATTACGAGCAAGAACTCGTTGAACTTGGAACCTGATCCCGGTTATGTTTTCGGGTCATTAACCGGGGGGTTGCCCACCCCCGACGGGTCGTCCCGCCCCTGCCGGCCCCTGGGGGGTAGGCTCGGGGGCAGGCTTGCACCCCCTGTTTGGGTGTGGTGAGACACATTTCTGGCCTGTGTGTACATGTTGGGTGAGAGGGGGGGGGGGGGGGGCGGCCGAAAAAATGCACAGCCAACACGCCAAACGGCAAAAACGGTATTTCACCTGAGGAATTTCTTTTTCCTAACATGAGATCAACTATGCATCCGACAAACACGTGGACAAAATGTAATGCAAAAATAGTTAATTTTTTGCCTAATCATTGATTAATTATTGATCATCTAATAAAAAGAATCTTGAAATGAAATATAATGACGGTTGAGGCGAATGCGAGGGAAACGAGAGGGATGACGACGAGGAGGAGGAGTAGAAGATGGGGATGGAAGAGGAAGAGGAAGGGAAGGAGGAGGAGGAGAAGGAGGAGGAGGAGGAGGAGGAGGAGGAGGAGGAGGAGGAGGAGAGGGAGAGGAGGGGGGAGGGGGGAGGATGAGGGGGAGGACGAAGGGGAGGAGGAGGGGAGGAAGAGGGAAAGGAGGACGATGGAGATAAATGGAGGGAAAGTGAGGAAGAGGAAGAAGAAGGAAAGGAGGAAGGGGGAGAGGAGGGGGGAGGAGGGCGGAGGAGGGGGAGAGGAGGGGGAGAGGAGGGGGAGAGGATGGGAGGACAATGGGAAGGGCAAGGGGAGGAAGAGGATGGAGACAAATAAGGGGGAAGGAAAGTAAGGAAGAGGAAGTAAAAGGCAGGGAGGACAGGGGGAGAG